>JAVJIF010017226.1:0-85468 GCA_038442645.1 Agave tequilana | reverse complement strand
TGTAGTGGATCATATCCATACACACTATGCTTTATATGAGTTTAGAATATCTTGTTTTTGTATTTTGGAGAGTTTTGGAAAAAAACAAGTTTTGGAAAAATCAGTTTTGGAAAATACCGTTTTTGTTTTAAGCCAAAATTTCAAGTTACAAAAAATAGTCCAAATATTGTAACATGCCTTAATTTTGTGCAAGCATGTTTGTTTATCAAAGAATATTGGTAAAACTATTTTGTAGATTTTTAGAAATTTTATGGGATTTTAATTGAGCCAAAATGATCAGTTTTCTTTCCCTAAAATCCCTGAACTGGCTTCAGCTGGTCGACCGGGTCGCCGTCGACCTGCGACGTGCACAAGACGTGCACGAGTCTGGCTGGAGGGGCTGGTCGACCGTCCAGAGAGGTTTGCTCTCTGGAAATCCTCAGTCGACCGGGACGGTCGACCGCAGAGAGTCTGCTCTCTGTTCCAGAGGTTCGGTCGACCGGGCCGTCGACCGCTGCCCCAACGGTCAGAAAATCTAACCGTTGGCGGTCCCGGGCGGTCGACCGTTAGGCCATCTGGCTCCCAATGCTAGTTTTTCTAGCTCTATAAATTGGGGCATTTGGGCTGTTTTCTACAGATTTTTCAAGTGGTTTTCACCAGTTTTTCCTAGACTATTTCCTTGATTAAGAGCAAATATTTCCAATCAAAAGGGGAGTTTTATCAAGAGTGTTTAGAAGTGATTTCTTTGAGTTTTCCTCCCACCAACTTTCATCCTTGTTTTTCTCACAAACACTTTGAACAACCATTGACATACTATCATCTATAGGAGTGTTCTTGTGAGATTGTTTTTAGGTGATCAAAGTGTTGTGATCACCAAAGACTCTTTCTTTGCTTTGAGGAGGCGGACGTGTGTGTTCGCATTGGTTTCGGGTTCTAGTGGGAACTCGGTGTTTGAGGTGCGGCCTCGCAAGCTAAAGAGCTTGCGGTGTGTACGGACTAGGGAATCGAGAGCTTGTAGGTTTGCGGCACTGAGGAGTGATCGGTGGGACGATTCTAGTGGAAATATCCTTCGTAGTGTCGAAGGCGGGGATGTAGAGCAAGTGTGCTCGAACCTCAAAACAAATCCCTTGTGTTTGCGATTGCTCACTCTCTCTCTCTCTCTATCTCCTTATTTATATCTTGCATACTATTACTTGTCTTATCTTTACATGCTTGATATATTGTGTCCTTAATTGATATATGCTTGGGGATTATTGCTAACACTATTTTCAACCTAGAGAGCCAACGCGGCACCTCAACTCTTATTTAGAGGAATCTTGAAGAGTTTGTCCAGAGCCCTTCACGGGGAATTCGGCTACACTCTTGTGTTATACGTGGTGTTTAGTTTAAGATTTTTTGTTTGCATCATAATAGTTTTTAAATCTGCATTTAGTGACCATTAGATTAGCCATCACCTATTCACCCCCCTCTAGGTGATTTTATAATTGGTATCAGACCAAGTGCTCTGAACTTGGGTCTTACAACCTAGAGTTAAGATCCTCATTTTAGGCTAATCACAATATTTGTACACACACCATGGATTCATGTCACCACCTACTTTTGACATTCTTAACATCCAAATATGGAAGGTGAAGATGTTCTTGTACCTCAAAGCCCTAGGCATTCATATTTATCTTGCTACAATTAAAGATTCATATGTTAATAATAGCAAGTATATTGAGGCTAATGCAAAAGCCCTACATACTTTAAGATCTACCCTAAATGATGTTTATTTATCTAGGGTTGCTAATCTTGATTCGGCTTTTGTAGTTTGAAACACCATACTCTCCCTCGACGAAATGAACAATACTATGCAGGGAGCGACTCGGATGTTGGAAGCGACACCTCCAACATGTGCTGCATGATCCAAGGGGATAACCCCCTTGAGTAACTACCGAATCCGAGGTAGATGAAGATAATGACATGTCATATGATGAACTTGCTTCATTTTGTCAACAGCTATTAGAGACATATGACATGCTTAGAAAAGATAATAAAAATTTGAAAAAGAATTTTGATTGCATGCTAAAAGATAATGATCATTTGCATGCATTGAAAAAGAAAATGAGATTTTGAAAAATGAGAATGTTTCCTTGCTTTCTAAATTAAGTGAACTTTGTGAAGGAAAACACTAATTTGAAAAATAAATTGCTTTGGTGGAAAACAAAAGGAAGTTATTTTAAATGAAAACACTTCTTTGAAAGAAAAATTTTTGAAAATGAAAAAGAAAAAGTTTCTAAAAGGAATAAGAATAATGTTTCTTTATCTCATCATGTTTTACATGCCACCACAAATGAGATAAATGTTTTGAAAAATAAAATGGATTGTTTCAGCTCAACTTTGAGCACATGTGCATTTAATCATTCTAGATTGGAGTCTTTGTTTTCAAAGAAAAAAGCTCAACATGTCTATGCACATCATCCTCATCATGCATATTTTTATGTTGCACGTCATGCTCACACTCACACTTATATGCATACTAAGGTGTACAAATGTACACATTGTGGCCGCAAAGGCCATTTAGCAAAATTTTGTTATGATAAGATAAATGCTTTAAATTTTGCTAATAAGAAAAATGTTTGGGTTCCATTTGATGCTAACTCCCGTAGACTCAAAAGAAAATGGTACCAAAATCCCACATTATGTTTTTGATGTAGGTGAGGGCTCTCACAAAACGTGAGAGGGAAGGTGCCTTGATGGTGGATGCACATAGACTTGAAGGACATATAATTGATGCACCGCTATCAAGGAAGTTTTGGTGGGACGACCACCATGTTTTGGAGCTTTGGAGTTATAGTTCATGTGTTGGTAACTATCTCTAAAACTCTTAGTTAAGTTTACATGCTTCTTTCATTTGATGATTATTTAGCATGTTCATGTTTTATTTGTTTTTGTGCTTCATGTGGTAAATACTAGTTTAAATGTATTTTTTATTAAAACTTGAATTTATACATGTACAAGTAGTGAGCAACAAATTGATTCATATATGTTTGCACTTCATGTTCATTTGTACTCACTATATGCACATGTATAGCCTAATTTTGATGACTCTCTCATTTACACTTGTTTTGCCTTTTTTCATGTTTTTACTTCATGTATATGCATTTTTATTCAAATCTAATAAATATACATGTATACCCTTTTTGAGTCTCTTGCCTTCATGCAAATTATATCATAGACTCTTTTTATATTTGGGATATGTATGCTTATTGTTAGTTTTGGATAAAATCATACATATACCTAGAAGTTTGTTTTAAAAATGAAAAATGAAATTTTCATTTTGTTTTGTTTGATAAAATGATATTTGTGTTTTGAGCTTCATTGATTATTGTCATGAAAAATGCTAAACACATGATTCTTATACACTCACACTTTATTTGTTTTGTCATGACTTTGGTTCATGAACATATTTTGAGCTTTATAGTCTTTGAGTGTCATCTCTTGTGTATTTGGTATGACTCATGAAAAACATATGTTTTGATTTCATGTTTGAAGGATCTTTAACTAGTTTTTCAAAAATTACTTTTAACTAGTTATTATTCTTCAATTTGGTAGTGTTTGTCACTATAAAAATATTTTCAAATCTATTTTTGAAAACCCCTACCAACACCATTAATGGGCGGATGGCGGGGCGAGTATGCCTTGTAAATTTTATTGGAAAATCCTTTACCTTGTGCATATAAAGGGTGGTAGGTTATGAGTTATATACTTGATTTACATTGTTATTTTCAATTGGTATCATTGGATCTTTTCAATTGGTATCTAAATTGATAATTTTGTATATACTCATATTTTGTTTCTATATATGTATGCTTCATTATTTCCATAATATCAATTGCTATTGGTATTCTCTTTTCATACATATATATGATTTTTTAGTGCTTACTTTACAATTGGTTTACATATTTTAAAGCACAAAGTTTATGCTAAGCTTAAGTTAAAACTTTATTTTCAATTGGTATCTCAATTGACATTTTAATAAAGCTTATGCATGCTTTTCATTGATATCAATATGTTTCTATTTCAAATTTGCTATAAATTTACAATTGGTATCAATATGTATTGCCTATTTGAAAAATTCAAAATTTGTAATGTTTATTTACAATTAGTATCAACATGATTTTTTTTCAATTGGTATCTTAAATTTTGATTACAATGGTATTTTAAAAAATTTTATAAGATATCTTTAAAATTTGATTCTCAAAATTTGTTTTATTGAGAAAAATTCAAAATTTTGTTTGAACAATTAAAAATCAAAACATTTTTGATTTGTATTGCCTATATGCAAGGAGAGCTTGCACTCTTCTACTATAGATTCATGTTGAGTGTATCTTGTATTGAGGAGCTTGACAACTCTTTTTATATGATACACGTGTGTAAGGGGAGCTTCACATCTCCTCTTATGCATTACAGATTATGTGTTATGTGAATTGGGGCTTGTCATCCCTTCTTCATGTAATGCATATATGTAGGGAAGCTAACTTAGCGTCTTCTTGTCATGAATGTATATCGCATATACCTTTTATTGATTTGTTTAAGATTACCCCTTTATTGATTCTATGTTTCGGACAAAAAGGGGGAGAAAAATTTATTGATTTTGTTTTTACTTTAACCCCTTTGTTGATGATTGACAAAAAGGGGGAGAAGTATTGGAGAAGTATTTTAGTATATATGCATGTTTTCCTTGCTTATTCATAAAGGGGGAGTAGTATTTATGTTTATGCATATATGTTTTGTTTTGTAAATAGGAGAAAAAGAATTTGATTTGTTTTATGCTTGCTTATGCATGTCTATCTCCATACATTTGCATACATATTTATGAGCTTTCATTGTCATATTTATTATTTATTTGTTATGCATGAGTTAAGGGGGAGTTTCTTTGGAGCTTTACTTTAATCCATGCATATATAACTTCATGAGTTTTGTCCATCATCAAAAAGGGGGAGATTGTTGGCCCAAGGCTTATCACTCTAGTTTTGATGATGATCAACTCATGTAGTTATAGTCTAATGATCTTGTGTTTATTTAGTCTCAGATTCATGATCAAGATCTTAGTAAGTGTGTAGCTTCAATAAGGATTTAAAGTCAAGTTTTGGAGCTAGCACAGTTTGATCCAAAGAGTTATTGGATCGAGTTTGGACCAAGTCAAGAATATGACAAAACTTCAAGTGAAGACTTCAAGAAGATGAAGACTTTGTGTCTAGGTTTGTTTTTATAAGATTTTATTTTTAGATAAAATGTAAAGGATAGAATAGTTGGTGATTGCTCAAGTATACCATATACACACACACTCTTGATTAGATGAGTTTTCATTAAAGAATTTTTCATTTTAGAAAAGACTTTCATTTTGAGAGAAATACCGTTTTGGTTTTGGTATTCAAGTATTATGTTTTAACCAAAATCATATTTAGAGCTTAATGTCAAAAACATATATATTTCACCATGTTGTGTAGTGGATCATATCCATACACACTATGCTTTAAATGAGTTTAGAATATCTTATTTTGTATTTTGGAGAGTTTTGGAAAAACAAGTTTTAAAAAATCAGTTTTGAAAATACCGTTTTTGTTTTAAGCCAAAATTTTCAAGTTACAAAAATAGTCCAAATTTTTGTAACATGCCTTGATTTTGTGTAAGCATGTTTGTTTATCGAAGAATATTGTAAAACTATTTTTGTAGATTTTTAGTAATTTTATGGGATTTTAATTGAGCCAAAATGACCAAGTTTTCTTTCCCTAAAATCCTTGAACTGGCTTCAGCCGGTCGACCGTGCGACGTGCACGAGTCTGGCTGGAGGGCTGGTCGACCGGAACGGTCGACCGTCCAGAGAGATTTGCTCTCTGGAAATCCTCGGTCGACCGGGACGGTCGACCGGGACGGTCGACCGGCAGAGAGTCTGCTCTCTGTTCCAGAGGTTCGGTCCACCGGGCCGGTCGACCGCTGCCCCAACGGTCAGAAATCTGACCGTTGGCGGTCGACTGGGTGGTCGACCGTCAGGCATCTGGCTCCCAACGACTAGTTTTTCTAAGTCTATAAATTGGGGCATTTGGGAGCTGTTTTCTACAAGATTTTTCAAGTGGTTTTCACTAGTTTTTCCTAGACTATTTCCTTGATTAAGAGCAAATATTTCCAATCAAAAGGGAGTTTTATCAAGAGTGTTTAGAAGTGATTTCTTTGAGTTTTTCTCCACCACTTCCATCCTTGTTTTTCTCACAAACACTTGAGCAACCCATTAACATACTCATCCTATAGGAGTGTTCTTGTGAGATTGTTTTTAGGTGATCAAAGTGTTGTGATCACCAAAGACTTCTTTCTTTGCTTTGAGGAGGCAGGCGTGTGTGTTCGCATTGTTTCGGGTTCTAGTGGGAACTCGGTGTTTGAGGTGCGGCCTCGACAAGCTAGAGAGCTTGCGGTGTGTACGGACTAGGGAGTCCGAGAGCTTGTAGGTGTTGCGGCACCGAGGAGTGATCCGGTGGGATTGATTCTAGTGGAAATCCTTCGTAGTGTCGAAGGCGGGGATGTAGAGCAAGTGTGCTCGAACCTCGAAACAAATCCCTTGTGTTTGCGATTGCTCACACTCTCTCTCTCTCTTTATCTCCTTATCTATATCTTGCATGCTATTACTTGTCTTATCTTTACATGCTTGATATATTATGTGCTTAATTGATATATGCTTGGGGATTTTTTGCTAACACTAGTTTTCAACCAAGAGAGCCAACGCGGCACCTCAACTCTTATTTAGAGGAATCTTGAGGAGTTTGTCCAGAGCCCTTCACGGGGAATTCGACTACACTCTTGTGTTATACGTAGTGTTTAGTTTAAGATTTTGTGTTTGCATCATAATAGTTTTTAGTTCCGCATTTAGTGACCATTAGATTAGCCATCACCTATTCACCCCCCCTCTAGGTGATTTTATAGAGATGCTTTTAGTGTTACTTGGGAGAGGTGGATAATAGACTCAGATAAAGTGTGAAAACACTAAGGAGAGACCGGGGTTAGAAATATTTGTCTAATTTGTTCAAGGAACTGCGTGAGCAGAAGGGCATAGTCTGACAGCTAACTACTTCTTATACACAGTAGCAAAATAGCGTGGCAGGATATAAGAATAGAATATTGCTGGACATGGTTCATTTTATGATAACACGGTCGAATTTACCAATATCTTTTTAGGAGATGTGTTGTTGAATGCCGCCTACATACTGAATTGTGCACCTTCCAAGTCAATACCTTCTACACCCGATGAGCTATGGGTCGGCGATAAGCTAATTTTGGACATTTATGGCCATGGGGTTTTGTGGTATATATGCATACCACTTCTCATGGGAAGATGGGCCCAATGGGGAAAATGTGCATATTCATCGTCTATTTGAGTCATTCGAAATGGTATGTGTTCCTCATTGAACACGAAAATGGAAGCGTGATTGAGAAAGATTCACGAGATGCGTATATCCTTGAAGAGGAATTCCCTAGCAAAGGTGTAACGCCCCGATCCTGCGGGTACGATAATGTTACTCTGACGTACATATGCAGGATGAAAATACCCTCACAAATATATGCTAAACATCAGTACATGCAAGAATCAGAATGTGATAGCACAATGGTAATATACATTCCAATAAAATAGTACAAGTACACGATTATCATAGAGTGTGATCCAATATTCAATCACCATAAAGTACAAAAGTACAATTACATAATGGTTCACATAGTACAAGAACTGGTAGAAGCTTACGAGCAGAAAAAAGGGAATCTCGAGAGCCCGTCAAGAGGGGCTAGAAGAAAAAAGCTACGGATAATCTACCATTGATCAACCATGCTACTGCTGCGCAAAGAAGCTCCACGAGAGGGTTTACTATGTCCTAGCTCTAGAATCTAAACATGCAGATCTAGGGGTTGTCAGAAAGCAACTCAATGAGTACATAAAATAAAGCCAAGTGGCGAGCACAAGAAAGCACACATGTATCGATAAATCTGAATTGGAAAAGCATATATCGAAAATCATATCATAAGTTCAACCACATACAAGCATGCAATAAGGTATCAAGTAAAGCAGTGTGGGCAAAATCAGTTGTACAAACTCAAACTATAGATTCATTAGATTAGTGCATCGAGGAGATAATCTAAACAAGTACTTAAATTGTAGAAGCCATGGCCGCGTTTCCACAGCCATAAAGGTGGCGGGCGCTGGGCGCCGCTTGGTATTTCTTGCTGGTCTGTCACCCTGTCAGTTGTACCTACTAGTTTCAGATTTTCTGCTCCCAGTTTTGACAAATCCTCCTTCTAAAGTCAATGACTATTTTTGTAGGCTTTAAATCACCAAATAAATGGGATTTTGGGTTTCTTCTTCATTCCACACAATGGACCTAGGAATATACAAGAGAGGTGTTTTTAACAGAGTTTATATTGAATAAATGTGAAGATATGGTATGAAATATGTAATTTTAGAGACTAATCACACCTCCACACTTATCTTTTGCTCGTCCCGAGAAACAGAAAAACTAAGAAAATTATTACACCACTTTCGTAGGTGACGCGATTGCACTGAGCATGTGCAACAAGCCGTTAAACCTCTAAGTTTTCCCTAGAGGAGGAGTTTGTCTCTTGAGAATTTTCAGCGAATTACATTCACGAAATCCATAAAGAAAGAAATCAAGTGTTAGTATTTTGAAAACACATTTTGAAATAGAGACAAGTTTTGAAATATTGCGAAAATTTAAGGGATCCAAGGTCATAGGTTAAGAAAAAATTATTCTCCCTTAAACTAAGTCTAAATGCAAAATCTTGTTATAAATTAAATATAAGAATATAAAATTGAATAGATTCTTTGATCTTTTATAAAACTCTCAGAAAAATATGTACTTTGTGAATTGTGAAGATTTTGGGATATTGACTCTAACTTTCATACCATTTATTTGATATATTTATTCTTTCTTTAGTTTTCTTAGGCTTTCTTATTTATCCGGGTAGTGACCCTTTAGTCGGTAACTCCAAACCAGATAGTTTTAGGGCATCAGATGAGAAAACATCCCTCGGGCTTAAGGACTCGAGTAAATAAGGCCACAAAACTAAAAGAGATTATTTTATTTTTGTCCAACATTTTAAGCGTGAATAATCATGCTTCCTGAGGCATAACTACCTAACTTTAATAAATGGTTTAGTCATTATTTTTTTACATTTTTTATGAATTTTCAGTCTTTGTTTCAATCCCAAAAAAATTGTATAAGTATGAAGTGCATATATCCAAGTCAAAAAATTCGAGATCAATTATCTTTCCAATCTTACTTTCTTACGTAAAAGTTAAACAAGATCTATTATTTTGACTCGGTTTAAAAATTCATAATTTTAGATTTTACTAATTTCTAAGATAATCTTAATTTTCTCAAAAATAAATCAAAACTATTTCTCTTATTTCAAAAAGTTTTGTAAAATGAAAAGAAAAGAGTTTCTATACAAAATAAAAATCTACAAAGAAGTGTAAAAGAAAGAAAATTTAAAACTAACCATGTTAGTAAATCCTCCCCCACACTTATCTCATGCATTGTCCTTAATGCAACGTGAATGTATATATGTATGAAACAAAATAGGGAAGGAAAAATTACCATAGGGTGGTGGTTCCGGTGGTGGTTTGATTGGCTCATGAAATGCGGCCCAAATTATATATTGTGGAATTCGCTTAAACCCACCAGTGACCTTTCAAATATAACCCATAAAAAGAATGATGAAGTGAATGGTCTTATTTAAAAAATTATCCCCACCCAATTTTCAATTTTCAAAAATAATTCTTGAGTTATTTTGTTCAGCACCTTTGTCCAACAATGGAGTGTGATTTTGGGATATGATTGATTTGGACTCAAATAAAATAGGAATAAATATCGATACTGATTTGAAAATTTGACTCAGATCAAGTCGAGATTTAAAAGTGGGAGTCAAAATAAGTTTAAAAATGAGGTACAAACTAAAGAATTGATATTCACACACTTTTACCATTAACGGAATGCGATCGTACAATATTGGTGATTCAATTTTAGGGTATACTGGAACAAGATTCAATGTTGACTATGAAATAGAGAAAAAAATCTGGTAAATATACCAGAGTCATTATTGAGTCAAAAAATGAAATAAAATTATCAATTGAGGTTCAGGATCACTTTCATGTTCAATTTCAATTTCAGGAAAGGGATAACTTGCCAAAATGTTAATGTGATTTTCAAAACTTGAAGTTTGGTCAAATTCAAATAGGTGTGCCGAAATTGAATCTTGGTTTTCAAAATAACATGATTCTTGGGTCCAATTGATAGAGTTAGAGATATAAGAATTGGTCAAAGATTGACAAGAAAGACTTTCCTCATTCTCATTAATCAATTCACTCATTATTGAGTCTAACTTACTGATAAGCTTGGTAACACAATTTTGAGTTTGAATCATGTCTTCCATACTCTTTGCAATTGGTCTTTCTTGAAAAGGCAAGTATGAAAGTTGGTTTTGAAAATTATGGTGAAGTCGTGAGTCCATCATATTTTACGATTGTTGCTCGAACTCACGCAAGAGTCTCATATTCATTTTTAAGATTAATGGTTTTTCATTTTGAATCAGTGCGACTGGAAAAGATGAGTATAACTCTTGAAATTTTGGTTGAGATGACGAGTCAACATATTTTGAAATTGTTGCGCTGTTTCACAAAAGACTTCCAAACTCTTTTCTAGCTCAGATTTTTCTTCAATTGGATGTTTTAGAATAGGAGTATATGGAGTTTGATGTGGGAAGGAATGTGAATTGAGCAAATTTTGAATTCGTTATTGTGACTCACGAGTGGCTTCCATACTCCTTTCAAATTGAATTTTCTTCAAAGGGTGGTTCTGGAAAAGAAGATAGTAAGCAAAATCGGGGAATGAATATTGCGAAAATTGTGGACAAGGTGATTGAAAATTTGATTCGGGGGAGATGAATCCCCATTAACTCTGTGAAGAGTAGAAATTATTTTAAAAATCTTGGTTATAGGATTGGGGGTATGGGTCATATTGAGTCGAATAATCCCAATCCAGCCTATATGGTTGGTTCATATTGTACATAATCTGGTTGGAGTTATCCGAGTCAAATGAGATTGGGGGTGAAATATGAATTCATATTAGGATTGAAAGAATTATTGTTGAAATCCATTTCGTAATTTACAAAAAAAAAAGCAAGCAAACAAACAAACAAATAAAGAAAAAGAAAAAGAAAACAAGTCTATGCTAGGGTTGACTTAGACCTAGATGACTCCTAACTGGTTAGACTATCCACAGGGGTACCTTATAGAAATCTGACCACAAGTTAATCGGCCAGGTGGGGCAAAACAATGGGAGGTATCCATGCTGGAGCAACGGGCCTAATTATGCCAAACCTTTGTTCTTCGAGGTTTCAACTCTCAATTCCCAACCTTGGACACCGATTTGACAAGAGTCAAATTCTAATAACTTCCTCCTAGGTCAATCTCCTAAATGAGTCCGAGATGTCTATAGGGGCCATCATCTAGCAAGTTTTAGTAAGGTTGGGTTATATGAGTGGGAAGGTGATTTTTGGGCTAAGCGAGGGTAATGACTTCCCCACCTTATCTTATATTAGATTTTGCCTTTAATTTCAATTCGTGCAAGTGTGCAATATAAATAAGAGTGAACATACAAAGCGAGTAAATCACCCACGTATTTGTCCTAACTATATACAGTGCAATATGTACACCTCGGTTCAGATCACAACAACGGAAGAATAAAATACAGTGTATTGGAATAAAAATTGACACGTATATAAATGCAAATATCTAAAACGCTTTAAAACATTCAATTACCGTCTTTTAGTTCTTAAAATTATTACAGTGCACAGATAATATAAACAGAAACTAGCAGCAAAATATAGCAATATATAAGAATTTACCCAATTACACAAAAGCAAGTGTGGACTTCTGCAATGCTAAAAATTTGACCTGCACACCAAAAGCAAAGAAAAAAGTTAACAAAAATGTGAAATCAAACCGTTTCTATCCCCAGCAATGACGCAAAAATTTAATCGGGAGAAAATCATGCACAAAAAGTGTACGTTTTGAAATCACGAGTTAAAAGTGCGTACTTTGGCTTCCTCGATACTTCCGTTATAGCATAGAGGCTAAACGGGTCAAATCCACATGGATGGAAAGTGATAAAAGCATTATCAGTCTATTCACGTGTGTGTTAATGGTACTTCTATGTTTTAAAGAATGAAAAGTAAAGAAAACAAAGAATGAAAAGAGAAGTGTACGGTAGAAACAAAGATTGAAACAATGCACAGAAGGTATTTGTGATTTTTGTATTTATTTCTAAAATAAAGTAAAAATGAAAGAAAACTCATGGCTACTAACTACTAATGGCTCTACTAACCATACTAACCTCTTAGTGATAGTTGCCTCACATGTATCCTTGGTCATCACTAGTTCTTAGTTCAAGAGCGTTTCAAAGCATGACTCATAAGATAACTCATCACATCCAAACTCAACAAACAAGTGTAAGCTACACTTAAACCATGAAAATTAAACAAGAGTAAGCATGAAATAAAGTAATGTTAGCTTGTTAGAGAGTTAGGATGTTAGAGTGTTAGAATCCATCATCATGAACCATCAATGGCTCTTGCAAGAGCAAGACCAAATAGAGGCTATTATATTTATGTGGATATCAAATAAAAGTTAGCGAGTTAGTGGTTAGTAGTTAGTTTCCATGAGAAGAAAATTAGCTAAACATGTAAAAGGAGTTAGAAAGAAGAAAACAAAGAAAGATAAAGAAAGAATCTTTCATAGAGTGTCACCCTCCATTACAAGCACTCTTACTTTCATCCTCTGTACTATCTCTTCCTTATTGTAAAATCTACAAGAAATGAAAAATATAAAAGAGGAGGAAGAAGAACTCCCTAGCAACTACATACATGGAGAAGAAATAACCCTAAAAACCTCCTTAAAACTCCTCTCCCTTCAGTTCTGCTCATACTGGGCAATTTATAGGCTAAAGGGGGCAACAGGGACAGTGTACAGAGTTGCGCGTCAAATCATGACGCGCGAATCCAAGCTATGGCCATGGCCGCGTTTCCGCGGCCATAAAGGTGCCGCACGCGTGGCGCCGCCTGGCACTTCTTGCTGGTTTGTCCCCCTATAGTTATACCTACCGGTTTCAATTTTATGCTCCTAATTTTGACAGATCCTCCTTCCAAAGTCAATTACTATTTTTGTAGGCTTTAAATCACCAAATAAATGAGATTTTTGGGCTTCTTTTTCATTCCACATCATGAATCTAGGAACATACAAGAGAGGTCTTATTAATAAAATTTAATATTTAATAAATGTCAATATGTGGTATGAAATATGCAATTTTAGAGACTAATCATGCATATATCCTTGAAGAGAAATTCTCTAGCAAAGGTGTAACGCCCTGATCCCGCGGGTATGGTAATGTTACTGTGACGTACATATACAGGGCGAAAATACCCTCAAAAATGTATGCTAAATATCAGTACATGCAAGAATCAGAGTACGGAGCACACTGGTAATATATATTCCAATAAATAGTTCAAGTACACGATTATCACAAAGTGTGATCTAATATTACATCACTATAAAGTACAAAAGTACAATTTACATAATGGTTTACAAAGTACAAGAACTGGTAGAAGCTCACGAGCAGAAAAGGGAATCTCGAGAGCCGGTCAAGAGGGGTTGGAAGAAAAAGCTACAGATGATCTACCACCGATCAACCATGCTACCGCGCAGGGTTGGAAGAAAAAGCTACAGATGATCTACCACCGATCAACCATGCTACCGCTGCGCAAAGAAGCTCCATGAGAGGGTCTACTATGTCCAAGCTTCAGAATCTGAACATGCAGATCCAGGGGTTATCAGAAAGCAACCCAATGAGTACATAAAATGAAACCAAGTGGCGTCCATAAGAAAGCACACGTGTATCGATAAATCTGATTTGAAAAAGCATATATTGAAAATCATATCATAAGTTCAAGCACATACAAGCATGCAATGAGTATCAAGTAAAGCAGATGTGGGCAAAATCAGTTGTACAAACTCAAATTATAAATTCATGAGATTAGTACATCGAGGGGATAATCCAAACAAGAAAACCCTCATAAATATACCTAATACCTCATGTCACCATCATCTGAGTATATAGAACCCGAGTTATCCTTAAAATAATAGATTAAGAAAACAACATACATGTGTACCAGGAAGTGTGTCATGTATTCAAGTCATGCAAACAAGAAATAAACAATAATTATAAATGGTAAACACATAATTAATATAAAACCAGGAAGCAGATAAGTCAGGAGCTTAAATACAGTAGCGTAGATATAATACCTTGCAAGAGGTAAGCAATGTAAACCAGGGAGTAAGTCAGGAGGTTAAATACAACAGCACAGACATAATATTACAAAAGTGACGAGTAAGATATATTAATAATAATAATATTAATAATAATAAAAATATAATCAGTACCATTTGCTATTTTAATTATTCTCTTCTAGAATCCCATATCACTAGAAATTCATATCGGAGTTCCTACTCCAGCAGGACTCATCCAAATCACGATACCTTGTATCATCACCCGAACAAGAGAGTGATTGAATAACACATGTTTCTGATATCATTATTGTGTACAGAGTGGTATACCAGGACTCAGTCATGCAGGTACAGTCCAGTAAACAAGAGTATCAGGAATTAATTACGGTAGCTCCGGAATAGTGCTGCACAAGTAATGAGAAGGTTACTATAATAATAGTAATAGTAATAATAACAATAGTAATAATAATAATAGTAATAATAGTATTAGCCAACATCACCTATTAGGTTACTAAGGGCATCATGTACCGTGTAATGTGTCAAGCGTCAGGAGGGCTGGTGTACTTGTGACACGATTGTGGACTCCAAAGATGGCCCCCACCAGTGTGTGGTGTGATACTTTACTCTGTGTGGGGCTTAGCTCCACACATCATATGTGTCCCACGTAACAAGAATAATAATGTTAATAACAGGTGCATTATAGGTGCAATGTGGGGATTCTAGAGCCCCCACCACGTGTTTGTGTGGTGTGATACTCAGCTCCACACACCATATCACTGTGTCAAGTTTACAAAAGTGTCAAGTGATATAAGGTAGGTGATAGATCAAATGTCATGGTATTGGGAGGAGTACAACAATACAACAGTACAAGTGAACACATAATTACATCATACCAGAACAGATCAACAACCAAGTATAAGAATATACTATAAGAGAGTATTTCAAATTCTTCACAACCATCATATTAATAATAATAATCATTAATCAACCAAGAGGAGTGAAGCAAACAACAAAGCAGTGCTAAGTAAGGTTAGAGCAAAGCTAGCATACAACACTAGATGCTATCACGCTCGATGTGGTTACCGCTTGCGGTATAGCTAAACACGCATGATAAAAAGAGTGTATGAACACTATGCTACCGCACGAGGCGAAGCCATGCTCACGACGTAACTACGCTCTGACAAAATTAGTGGTATAGCGATGAGCGCTAAGCTCGCCTACCAGGCGGAGTCGTAACCCAGAGGGTTTAACTCTGAAGACTGTGGTATAGCCCGAAGGTTGAGCCCGAAGGCTCAATAGTAAAACCTCATAGAGGTTAGGCCCGAAGGCTGTAGAGGAGTAAATGTCCTACACAAACGTTAGTATAAACATATGCACATATACAACTATCGCCTACACTATTACAACCATTCATCTTATAGTATGCAACATATATCGCTGATATAATATTCAAGTCCAATTTCACAATACAATTATTGTTCATATACACAATACAGAAACACGCATATACAGTTACAAATCCACACAAAAGTACTCACCCAATCGCACACATAAAAGGAGTACTCGCAATAACTAAGGGACAATGCTCGCAAACATAATTATAATTACTCGCCTAAAGTAGTACTCGCCAGAGGCAGGGAAAGTACTTGCCTAGAATGTTTCAACACGACACCAAACTCCTGTGGACCACCGAGGCATTAACGCGCAAGCGCGTGAATAGAAAGAAAGAGGAAAGAGAAAGAGAGGAGATAAAGAATGTGCAGAGAGAGGGAAAAAAGAACAGAGAAAAGGAAAGAGACTCAGAGAGAGGGGGAGTGCAGTTGTGAGAGATAGTCAAAGAGAAAGAAAAAGACACAGAGAGAAAATAAGAAAGTTAAAGAAAGAAAGGGAAAAAAGATAGGAAAAGAAAAAGAAAGAGAGAAAAGGAGAAAGGGAAAAGGAGGGGAGGTGGTCAGTCGGGCTGGGCTAGCTGGCTGACTGGCGGCGACCAAAGGCGGTGACAACCTGGGCCTGGGTAAAGGAATAGAGGAGGGGAGTTAGGAAAAAGGGAGATGAAGAGGAAAAAGGTGATAGTGGTGGTGAGGTGGGTAGAGGTGATGGAAGGAGGAGGTGGTGGAGGGTGTGGTTATTGGTGGCCAGAGTGGAGGTCAGCCAGGCAGTTTGTGTTGACCGACCGGCTAGTTGGGGAGAAATAGAGAGAGGAGAGAGAAAAAGAGGGATTGATGGAGAGAAAGAAGTGAGAAAAAGGACAGAGAGAAGAGAATGAGAGCGCGTAGAGAGGAAGAAGGTGGTGGTAGTGGTGAGGTGGGTAGAGGTGATGGAAGGAGAAGGTGGTGGAGGGTGAGACTGTTGGTGGCCAGAGTAGAGGTCGGCCAGGCAATTTGTGTTGCCGACTGGCTAGTTGGGGAGAAATAGAGAGAGGTGAGAGAAAAAGAAGGATTGATGGAGAGAAAGAAGTGAGAAAAAGGACAAAGAGAAGACAATGAGAAAGTGTAGAGAGAGATTGAGAGGATGACAAGAGATAGAGGGAAACAGTTGAGAGAGAAAGGGAGAGAAGAAAAAAGGAGGAAGAGATGAGGAGGAGGAAGAAAATAAGAGAAGGGAGAAGAAGAATGTTGAAGGAAAAGGGAAAAGAAAAAGAAAAAGAAAAGGGAAAAGGAAGAGGAAAAAGGAAAAAGAAAATGGAAAAGAAAAAAGAATGAAAAAGGAAAAGAAAAACAAAATTGATAAGTCAAGGAAAGAAAAATAGTGGAGAAGGAAAAAAAGAAAAGAAAAAGAAAATAATAGTATTATTTTATTTGGTTAAATGTTGACTGATTTAGAAAATTCCTAAAAATGCTCTAAAATAGAAAATATTACCCTGAGTAATGTTGTGAAATCAGATTCAAGAAATTTAATCCTGTTTGTAAATTAAAATTCTTGAAATCAATCGATGATACTAATCAACAATGAATTTAAGAGTTTTGCAAAATAATTCAGAAAAATTACAGAAATTTTTAAAATCCAGAATATTAAAAATTAAAATCTGAAACTGAAACATGTTCAGTCTAACTATTAGAAAGGTGAAATCAAGTACTGTTATTATTTAAAGGAAGGGGATTGGTCCTGGGTTCAGACTCGGGCTGGCTCTGAGTCCACAAAATATGGGTCTGATACCAAATAATAATAAAAATAATAATAAAAGAAAAAAAATATGAAAAAAAATATGAAAATATGAGCAAAAAACCGAACACGTATCCTGATACGTATTCCGGGAACGGGGTGTTACATTCAACCCACCTTACAAAAATTTTGTCCTTGAAATTTCGATAATGTGGGAGACGAATACGAGAGAGATAGGGACAACATGGAAAAAGAGAGGTGATAGGAGAAGAGTCTCATTCAGGGAAACCGGAAGTGCAAAGATGGAAGGATTTCAGGATTCAAAAGAAGAATTATCAGAAAGAAAAAGATAACTTTGTACTTGTAGTTGGAATATATAACAATGACTCATGCGCTCCGGTCGTAAATTTGTATTACATTAATCTGCCAACTGGTTGAACTAAAGATGTGAGAGCCAAAGCACTAATACCATCTTGTAACGCCCTGATCTCGTGGGTACGGTGACGTTACTGCAACGTACATAAGCAGGGCGAAAATACCCTCACATACATATGCTAAGCATCAGTACAGGAAAGAATCAGAGTGCAGAAGCCAATGCTAATATACATTCCAATAAAATAGTACAAGTACACTATTATCACAGAGTGTGATCCAATATTACATGAATATCACATCACTAGAGAGTACAAAAGTATGATTTACATAATGGTTTAAAGTACAAGAACTGGTAGAAGCTCACGAGCAGAAAAAGGGGAATCTCAAGAGCCGGTCAAGAGGGGGCTGAAAGAAAAGAGCTATGGATGATCTACTACTAATCAACCATGCTATCGCTGCGCAAAGAAGCTCGACGAGAGGGTCCACTATATCCATACTCCAAAATTTAAACGTGCATATCCAGGGGTTGTCAAAACGCAACCCAACGAGTATCTTAAATAAAGCCAAGTAACGTGCACAAGCAAGCAGACATGTATTAATAAACCCGAATCAAAAAATCATATATCAAAGATCGTGTTGTGAGTTCAAGCACATATAAGCATGCAATGAGGTATTAAGTAAAGCAAATGTGAGTAAAACACGTTATATAAACTCAGATTGTGGATTCATGGAATCACTACTTCGATGGGATAATCCAAACAAGGAAAACTTCATAGATATACCTAATACCTCATGTCACCATCATCTAAGTATATACAACCCAAGTCCTTAAAATAATAGAATAAGAAAATAACATACTTGTGTACCGGGAAGTGTGTCGTGTATTCAAGTTAGGTAGTCAAGAACTAAATAGTAATTATAAATTAGAAACATAGAATTAATATAAAACCAGGAAGAAGGCAAGTTAGGAGATTAATTACAGTAGCGTAGATATAATATCTTCAAGAGGCAGGCAATATGAACAGGAAGTAAGCAAGTCAGTAGGTTATTTAAAGTAGTAAAGGCATCTTATTCCACAAGTGGTGAGTAAGATACATTAATAATAATAATAGTAATAATAATTATAATTAGTATCGTTTACTATTTTAATTATTCTCTTCCAGTGTCACATACTACTGGAAGTCCATACCGGACTTCCTACTCTAGCAGAACTCATCCAAATCACGATACCGAGTATCATTACTCGAACGAGAGAGTGATTAAATAGCACACATTCTTGATATCATTATTTTGTACAGAGTGGTATACTGGGACTCAGTCATGCCGATTGTAACCCCCTGCTCCCTGATATACGTATCACAGTATCAGTATTCGCTACGGCGTACAAAATTGATTTAACTTTCCTAGTAGGCAGATTGAGCTAATTTCAGTTTCAGATATTATTTTTCAATATTGTAGATTTTTCAAAATTTTCTAGAATTTTTCTGGATTATTTTGGAAAATCTCCGTAGTCGGTGTAACCAACACCGAGAGTCGGCTCTCCAATTTTTAATTCACAAACGGAGTAGAATTTTGAGAATCCGCTTTCACCTTGTGTCTTAGAATCACATTATCTACGTTAGGATATTTTTGGAGATTTTCTAAATTTATCAAAAATTGGGCCAAACCGGTGTCGCCCAGTGTTGGTAATACACTTCATGATTTTTAACTTGCATACCGAAGACGATTTCTAGAATCCAGTTTCATATGCCCCCTCAGCGTAATATTCTCTATTTTATGTAATTTTTGGGCACCGTTCGGAGCTAGTCAATTTTTGACCCTATTAAAATAATATAAATAACTCATTTTCATTTTCATTTTCTTTTCTTTTCTTTCTCTTCTCTGGATTCTTCTCCACCCACCGCCTGACGCCTCACCGCCTTTCTCTCTCTCTCCCATAAAACTCTCCCGCTCTCTCTTCTCCCTCCCAATTTCTCCTCTCTCTCTTTTTCTTCCCTCTCCCTCACTCTCTCTTTCTTCCCACTGTACCCTCACTTCCCCTCTCACTGTTCCAGGCCGGGGGTGGGTCTGACCCACGCCCGCGGCCAGGCCACCCGGCCAAGCAACGCCGGTGGCCGGCCGCCACCGCGCCCCCAAGCCGAGCGCGGCCGCCACCCCTCCTCTTCTTCTCCTTTCTTTTCTTCTTTTTCTTCCTTTTCTTCTCTTTCTTCCAGTTTTTCTTTTCCTCTCTCTCTTTCTCTTTCTCTCCCTCTCTCTCTCACTCGCTGACCGTCGCCGGCGGCCAGATCCGCTGCCGGCGGGGCTTCCTCGCCTCCAGCCAGCTTCACTGGCCGGCCACGGTGTGCAGCAGCGGCACGCTGCTGCCGCTGCCCCCTCTCCTTCTCTCTCTCTCTCTCCACTCTATCTCTCTCTCTCTCTTTCCCCCTATGTGTGACCACCGCCAGCGGCTAGACCCGCCGCCGGCGGGTCTCGCTGGTCGCCGGCCAGCTAGGCTGGCCGGCCGACCTGCAGAGGAGTGGCAGCGGCTATTGCCGCTGCTGCTATTGTGAAGCTGGGTTCAGATTCACACCCGAACCCAATAAACCATCAACCCGACCCGTTAACCCATTACCCATATACCTTCAGTGATGGGTTTGGGTATTGGATCCAAACCCAACCCGTTGACAGCTCAAACCCGCATCCGAAACCCAATAAAGGTAATATTACAGAAACCCCCTGATAAATTATATTATTTGTAATTGATATATTTTTATTGCATATTTAACCCATTTCTATTACTTTTAGCGTTCGGGCGATATCGGGAGCATCCGCACTCCGATTTGGACGATCCTGGAACCGTTGTGATCGTGGGAAATAGAGCTACCTTTCTATGGCCAGTTTGTGAGTGTTTTTCTTTTATAAATTATATTTTTACCATGTTTAGTAAAAGTGATTGATTGCGTAATTAATAAAACTTGATTATCGGTAAATCATTATAATTATTATTTACTCGGTAAATCCCTGGAATTAAAACATAATAAAACCTGATTTATTATATGGGATGATTGGTTAGTTAACGAGATTTTCGAAGTTAATAATGTTCATAAGTAAAACTAACCACGAACTTGATAATTAAAATAGATCATTATGTTTATACTTTGGTGGGACCTACCGTATTCATAAGATAGTAATAGTGAGTATAATTAGAAGTATTTAACACTCGAATAGATGATATAGCCGTATTACACCGGACACGATAGTTTACATACAGTGCATTATATATTCACGTCCATCTGTTACATAGAGACTTGTTAGACTAAACAGTAGTGTGCATACACTCGGAACACCGTGACTTACATATCCTGTCACATGGGACACTGTTATCTCATGTACATGTATCACCGTTACACATACTATGACACGCCACACTATTATTTCGTATTCATATCCCACCGATATATAACTACACCACTTCACGGAATACCGTCATTTCATATATTGTTATCATCGTACATGGATTCTCGGCATATCACTGTTACACATGCATGCATGGTTTCTATATTCTTGTCATATGGATCACCGTTCATATTGCATGTCATACTCATGTATTCCTGTTACATGATTGTTTCCCGTTACTGTTATTGTATTCCTGTTACTGGATACATGAGCCGTTGATATGCGATGTGTGGAATCCCACATCTATTGTTTCCCGTTTCCCGTTATCGTGTTTTATGCTATCAACAGAGCTCATGTTATGTTATCGTGTTTCATGTACCATATCCTGTACTTGTTCCTGATATACTGTATAGTGAACGATAATAAAGAGAACTTGGGTATGGGGGAGACTTGACGGTTGACTAGGTCTTATCGGGTGGATGTCTGAATCCATTGTTTGTCCCACTGCAGGGGACGGGGTAGTGCTGGCTACCGTCTGTTATAGCTCATGAGCTCCCGTTTTTCGTTATTGTTTTAGCTCATTGAGTTCCCGTTACATGTTACAGCCTTAGCGGGCTGGCCCTGGTCTCAGCAGCCAGGGGTCTGTTTAAGGCCGTTGTCCTGGGTATGCACGGGATACACCCACCTGACTAGAGCTCCTCGACCATGGGTTTCCAATGAACATAATAAAACAGTATACACAATAGTGACATCGGGAACACTTGTTATTTGGTCACTCTCTCATTTGGATAATGGTACCCGTATGCCATGTCCGGATGGGTTCGACTGGAGTGCAGGCTCCAGTATGAACTGCAAGTGGTATGGGACACTGGAAGAGATTGATTAAAATAGCAGGCGGTACTGATTACTACTATTGGATAAATAACATGACTTGCCTGATACATGTATACCATTGTTTAGTTATACTTGTTACTGTACCTGATCATTTATCCGCTTTCATATTACATGTATACTTTGTTACTTTACCTGGTACATGTTACACATACCTTGCAGACATCATTACTGTCTATGCACAGTATCGTATTATGGTATTATTGCATATGCCCATCAGCATGTTCACTTCTATCACGTCACCACTAGCATGTTCATTTCTATCACGTTACCACTGGACAACATTATTTATTATATAAACTGGATACGACTATAGACATGACCCGATAAGAACATTCAAGGTAGTGATGGTATTAAAAGATGACATGTTTATATATTTCTACTGCTTATTATATATGCTTATTATATGGTATCACTAATACAACATCATGTATTATATATTATTATCGTGTTTGTATTACTATAGTAGATATTACTACCTCCTTCATTTTACCACTCACTAGGTCGCTTTCTGACGACCCTGGGTTTGCGTGCCCAGGTTGGAGATCCGAGTTATCGTTTGGTCAGCTAGTTCATTGGATTCACATAGGAGACTCTACCATCGAGACCCTTCATAGGTATCTTTGTGCTTTGTTCCTGTTATCTTAGTTATCCCTATTTTTATATCTGTTATGATCAGAAATTTGACCATTGGCCCATCGACCGGGCGATTAACTGACAGGTCAGTTTTGACCTGTTCTGGACCCCAACGACTATATTCTAGATCCCCTATATATTGGGGGTCCTTGAGACCAGTTTTAGACAAGATTTTTGAGAGCCAAAATTTCCATCTTTTACAGAGTTTTTAATAAGTTTTCAAAATAAGTTTTAGAGCTTTAAATCTCTCTATCTTTATTTGTTTCAAAGTTTTGAAAAATCAAAAGAAAATAAGTTTTGAGATTCTAGTTCTTATCCAAAATTTCCATATCATTTTTAGAGTTTTTCCCAAGTGTTTTCTTTTTCAAACACTTTGTTTTACTCACATACTTGAGCTATTCACTTCAAATCTATCATCTACGATCTTGTATTGTGAGAAAAATTGTTTGTGATCTTTCAAGATCACCAAGAGTTTATTTATGATTTTTGTGACCACCAAGTTGTATTTTTCTCTTTGCTTTGTGCTTGGCTTTATGCCTTCCCTCTTGGGTAGAGGTGATTGTGTTGAGAGAGGAGTTGTGTACTCCTGGTGTTGAGTTATAATTCCTCGGTGGAGGTCCCTTTGTGGAAGGTCTTGTGTGGACATAGTTGAAATCATTCTGTGTGAAGACAGGGACGTAAAGCAGTGGCTCGAACCTCAAAACATATCCTCTTATTTGTGTTTGGATCTTTTTCTCTCAACTCTCTACTCTCTTTATATCTTACATTGCTTTACTTGCTTATATTCATATGCTTGATATAATTTGTGTGCCCACATTTGTATTGAACCAAGAGAGCTATTAAAACACCTCAACTCATAATTCAGAGGAATCATTAGGATTAGTTCCAGCCCTTCACGGGAAATTCGGACTCTATCTTGGTTATACACTTAGTCTGTTAGCAATTCGTTTTTAAATTCTGCATCATTTGTCTTAGATTAGCACTATACCTATTCACCTCCCTCTAGGTGTACTTTCAAGAGAGGAGAGAATAAGAGAGTGTAAAGGGAGATTGAGAGGATGAGAAGAGAGGGGAACAGTTGAAAAAGAATGGGAAAAAAGAAAGAGGAGGAAGAGATGAGAAAAAAGAAGAAAATAAAAGAAGGGGAAGAAGAACGTAGAAGGTAGGGAAAGAAAAAGAAAAAGAAAACATAAATTAAAATAAAATGAAAAAATGAAAAAGAAAAGGGAGAAAAAAATTAGTAAGTTAAGAAAAGAAAATGAGTGGAGAAGGGAAAAGAAAAAAAAGAAAATATTAATATTATTTTATTTGGTTAAATTTTGATTAATTTAGAAATATCTCCAGAAATGTTCTAAAATAGAAAATATTATCCTGAGTAACATTGTGAAATCAGATTCAAGAAATTCAACCTCAATTATAAATTAAAAATATTAGAATCGATTGCCGATACCGATCGACAGCGAATTTAGGAATTTTTGCAAAATAATTCAGAAAAATTTCAGAAAAGTTTTGAAATCCAAAATATTGAAAATTAATATCTGGATTTTAGTCTAACTATCAGGAAGGTCAAATCAAGTAGTGTTACTGTATAAAGAAAAGAGATCGGGTTCTAGATTCAGACTCAGGCTGGCTCTGAGTCTATAAAGGGTCTGATACCAAATAATAATAAAAATAATAATAAAAGAAAAATAAATACGAAAAAAAGAAAAATCGAACGAAAATTGGGACACGTATCCGGATACGTATTTCGAGAATGGGGTGTTACAAAAAGAGAGGTGATGGGATTTAGACTAATACGAGATAGATGAGAGCGCATTGAGTTACCCATTTGAGTCGATGATTCTAAGCCTACGCCTCCTGGGAACAGGGGGTTTGCCCTCCTATGGATGATGTTGTGCCACCATCACAGGAATCTCATCCGCTGCATTGAAATAACCATCACACTATCCCTCGTTGTTACTTTGAGATTGAGGGGAAAGTGTGCATGGTGGCACCACAAGGGAATGGATGGACTTCATGAAAGATGAGAAGGAGACCATATGGACAAACTAGGTTTGAGGCTTGATGGATTTACATGCTGAATACACTGTTATAGGGAACAAATATATTCTTAAGATCAAGCAAGAGACAAATAGATCTATTGAGAGGTATAAGGCATGTCTCATGGCGAAAGCTTAATCCCAATGAGAGGGGGTAGACTACAAGAAAACTTTTTCCCCAATGGTAATGTTTGCCTCAATTCACACAATTTTGGCATTGGTAGCTCGCATGGATCTGGAATTTATTTAGATGGACATTAAGATAGTTTTCCTTCATTGAGAACTAGATGAGGTAATCTTTATGGATCAGTGATCGGGGGCGGAACTAGCATTCAAAAATGTGTATTTATGAAATCAAATGAAAAGCTCGAATGTGCTAATGTACCCTCGATACTTCCGTTATAGCATTGGCTTAACGGGTCGAATCCACAGGGAAGGGAGGCGATAGAAACATTAACAGTCTCTATTCACGTCAGTTGTTAACACTTCTTCTTTGTTGAAAGAATGAAAAAGAAAGTGAAAAAGAAAAGGAAAAGGAAATCCAGAATGTGGTAGGTGAGGAGAGCGATGAAAACGGCACAGTGAAAACAAAATAGAAGTGGTTTGGAAAATGAATGAAAAGAAGATGGAACAAAGGTAAACTAAGAAGGCGGTGAAAACATCGATAGACAAATAGTAAAAGAAGCTTGGAAATTGTTTCTAAAACAAAAGAAAAGAAAACTCATGGCTACTAAGTACTAAGTGCTCCACTAACCATGCTAACCTCTTCGAGATAGTTGCCTCACATTTTGATCCTCGGCCATCACAATCCTTGGCTTCAAAGAGACGATACAAATCATGGCTCATGAATGGTTCATAACAATCAAAACATTGCATCAAGAACAAGCTAATACAAGCATCACTCATTACACTACTAGCATGAAATAAAAGAGCATGAAATAAAAGAGAGTTAGCTTGGTTAGCAAGTTAGCAAGTTAGATGTTAGAACCCATCATCTTTGGCCATCAATGGCTCTTGCAAGAACAAGACCTTGTAGAGGCAACCCGATTCATGTGGATTATCAAGTAAGTGGTTAGATGGTTAGTGGTTAGTAGTTAGATTGCCATGAGAAGAAAAACTAGCAAGAAATCATGTTAGAAGGTGAAGGAGATTACAATGGAGGAGAAAGGAGGCACCTTTACATAGAGTGTCACTCTCTATTACATCAATCCCTCTCAATCTCTCTCTCTATGAATCACTCAGCCCTACTACAATGATCTAAAAAGAAAAGAAAATACAAGAAATGAAGAACACTCACCTACACTATACTAAAATCTGCACCTACTCCTAAAAACGAAAACTGCTCTCGTTTTGGGCCACTGTAGGGCTATTTATAGGCGAAAGAACTCTCCAGAAGACGAGACGGGACCACGCGTCAAAAATCGACGCGTGGCTCCACTGGAATGCCGCGGATCCGCAAGGATTGCCGCGGATCCGCGTCATTTCCAGAGAGTTGGGTCTCTGGATTTCGTCAGGCGCTTCCTCTGGCTGCGAGAATTGTCAGGGTATATCACGTTTCTGGTATTTGCACCCGAATATTCGTCTGACAAGCGCAGGAGTCTAGGTTCAATGCATCTTCTAGAGAATCCTTTGCTTGGCCTTCAAGTAATGCGGGATTAATTACCCTTAATTGGGTCTAATTAAGCTCTTATTCCATCTTTGCCCTTGGACTTTGGATCTACCTGCAATAAAGACCAAAACACGGTTTAGATCGACAATTTATTCATAAAGCGGTGAGAGAATGCGACATAATAATGCAGAATTGTAGACTAATCACACCCCCACACTTATTCTTTTGCTCGTCCCGAGCAAAACAAGAAAAGAAAAAACTATACTACAAGGGTTATTACACGACTTTCGCAGGTGACGCGATTGCACTGAGCATATGCAACAAACCGTTAAACCTCTAGGTTACCCTAGAGGAGGAGTGTTGTCTCCTGAGGGTTTTCAGCAGATTGCACCCACAAAATTCATAAAGAAAAAAGACAAATGTTAGTATTTTAAAAACGCATTTTGAAAAGAGAGACAAGTTTTCAAAATATTTTTGCAAAAATATAAGTGATCTAAGGTCATAAGTCCACCACCAATAAATCTTCCTTAAACTTAGTCTCTATGCAAGATCTTGTCTTCAATTAAGGTAAGAAATCAAAATTGGATTGAATATTTTATCTCTCATAAAACCTAAATAATATGCACTTTGTGATAGTGAAAATTTCTGGGACTTCAACTCTAACCGTGAAGCCATATATTTATATTCATATATATATATATATATATATTTTTTTTTCTTCCCTTAGTTTTCTTAGGCTTTCTAGTTCACCCATGTAGCGAGCCTATAACCGATGACTCCCAAACCAGATGGTCCTAGGGCACCAGATGAGAAAATATCCCTCGGGTTTAAAGACTCAAGTAAATAAGGCTACAAAACTCAGGGGATTATTTATTCTTTTGATCACCGTTTAGGCGTGAGTAATCATGCTTCTTGAGGCATAATTATCCAGCTTAATAAGTGATGTTTTATAAATTTTTTTTTCTTTTTATTTATTTTATGACATTTTAGGTCTTTGTTTCCATCCCAAAAATTGTGTAAGTGTGAAGTGCATACGATCTAAGGCAAAAAATTCAAGATAAAATTATCTCTCCAATTTATCTTACTTAGCCTATAATTTTAAACAAGATCCATTATTTCAACTAGGTTTAAGATGTCATAATTAAGACTTTCTTAATTTCTAAGATCATCTTAATTTTCTTAAAAATAGATGAAAACTTTGTCTCTTATTTCAAAAAGTTTTTAAAGAAAGAGAAAATTCCTATACAAAAGGGAAGATTTCTAAAAGAAGTGTAAAAGAAAGAAAATCTAAAAACTCTATGTTAGTAAACCCTCCCCCACACTTATCTCATGCATTGTCCTCAATACATCGTGATGTATGTATGCATGAAACAAATAGAGAGGGAAGGAAAAATCACCTCAAGGTGGTGGTTCCGGTGGCGGTCTGATTGGTCCACGAAAGGCGGCCCAATCTTTCTTGCGTGGAGTCCTGAGGAACCACCAGAAACCTCCATGATACAACCCACTAGAAAGATGTATGCATGTGTGATTTTTATTAAAAAATTTACCCCATCTAATTTTCAAATTTGCAAAATAATTTCAGAGTCAAATTTTTCAACAACCTTGTCCCAGAATGGAATGATTGATTTGGACTCAGGAAGCACAGGAACTAATATCAACTCAGGAAAAAGACTTAAATCAAGTAGAGGTTCGAGAGTCGAGATTGGTTCAGGAAGTGGGTTCAAATCAAGAAGATGAAGCTCAGGTCTACATTCATTTCCCCATGATGGAATGTGACTTTCTAAGAGTGGTGATTCAAGTTCAGGAATGACAGGTATGGGAATCAAAACTGACTCTAAAATGTTGCTCAAATTGGGTAACAAAACAGGAGTCAATAGTGATTCGGGAATTTGAACAAGATCACAAATTAGAGGATCAAAGTCATATTCCTCATTCAGTTCAATTCCACAAAAGTGAGAACTTGCCAATTTATCAATGAGACTTTCAAAAGTATGAAATTGGTCAAGTTCAATATGATCATCATAAGAGATTGGTGATTCAATTTCACAATGAACTGGCACTGGATCCAATACTGACTCGGGAAAAGGAGTGAAATCAGGTGAAGACACCGGAGTCATAATTGAATCAGGAAGTAGAATTGAATCATCAAGTGGAAGTTCAGGATCATATTCTTGCTCAAGTTCAATTTCAGGAAAAGGATAACTTGCCAAAATTTCAATGGGATCTGAAGTTTGGACAAGTTCAGGTGGGTGTGCTGAAATTGAATCTTGATTTCCAAAATGACAAGAGTCTTGGGTCATATCAATAGAGTTTGGCATAGTTGAATTGGTCAAAGATTGATAAGATAGAGTTTCCTCATTCCTAAAAATGTTAACCAATTGACTCAATTGTTCTTCCACCTTATTGATAGACTCGACATGTGATTTTTGATATTGTAATAAAGACTCCTGCAAGATATCCAAACTCTTATATAGATATGATGTATCTCCAAGTGGTTGCTCTAGAATGGGAGTATAGGAATCTTGGTTTTGAAAATTTTGTGAATAATGTGAGTCAAAAATGTATGGAGATTGAAGATTGGACTCACACAAGAGTTCTTTACTCGTTTCCAAGGCAAATGGTTGTTCATTATGAGGAGGTGGAATTGAGTAAGACTCTTGAAAATACTGTGAAATTGGAGAGGCCAATGTTTCTTGAAGTTGTTGCTCGGCCCTTTGTAGATTGGCTTCTAAACTCTTTAGTAACTCAGATTTTTCTTCAATTGGTGGTTCAAAAAAGGAGTATAAGAAGCAAAATCGGGGAATGAATATTGTGGATAAGGTGAAAATGATGGACAAGGTGGACGTGGGGCACAAGGAGGTTGAAAATTTGACTCGGGGGACTTGAATCCCCATTGACTCTGTGAAGAGTTGAAATTATTTTGAAAATTATAGTTATGAGAATGTGGGTATGGGTTGTATTGATTCGAATAAGGCCACCCGGTGTATGTGGTTGGTGCATATTGTAAAACGCCGGGTTGGAATTATCCGAATAGAATGGAGTTGGTGTGAAATATGGATTCATGTTCGGATTGAAAGAATTATTTTTGTTGAATGCCATTTCACAAACAATCACAAACAAAAAGAAAAAAAATCAAACAACAAACAAAAAGAAAAGAAAAATCAAAACCAAGCCAATAAGAGGGTTGACCTAGACCTAGATGTAGATGTCCCTAGGGGCCAACGTCTATTCAAATTTTATTAAGGTTTGGGTTGTGTGAGTGGGGAGATGGTTTTTGGGCTAAGGAAGGGTGATTAAATCCCCACCTTATCTTGTATGGGTTTTGCCCTTAAGTTCAATTTGTGCAAGTGTGCAATATAGACAATAGTATAACACAAAGCGATAAATCACCCACGTGTTTGTCCTATGCTATATGCAATGCCATATGTACATCTCCATCCAGATCACAACAACAGAATAAAATACAGTATATTGGAATTGAATTGACACGTGCCTAAATGCAAATGTCTAAACCGTTTTAAAAGCGTCCAAATACCGTATTTTAGTTCTTTTATTTATTATGGTGTGTAGGCAATCAAAGCAAGAAAGATAGCAGTACAAATCCACTAGCTATTACAATTCACATATCCCAGAACAACAAAATTTACAATGTTCACAAAATTGCCGCGATTTCGCGGCAAATGTCGCGGTTCCACGGCTTTTCTTTTGAAGCCGGGGCCCTGCTTTCAAGAGCAGGGGGATGCAAAGCTAGCTTATATTCTGCAAGATTAAGAACCTGTAAAGAATGTCCTGCACACCAAAACAGAGAAGACAATGTTAACAAAAACGTGAAAACGAAACCATTCCCTTCCCCGGCAACGGCGCCAAAATTTTGATCGGAGGCGGAACTAGCACTCAAAAATGTGTATTTATGAAATCAAATGAAAAGCTCGAATGTGCTAATGTACCCTCGATACTTCCGTTATAGCATTGGCTTAACGGGTCGAATCCACAGGGAAGGGAGGCGATAGAAGCATTAACAGTCTCTATTCACGTCAGTTGTTAACACTTCTTCTTTGTTGAAAGAATGAAAAAGAAAGTGAAAAAGAAAAGGAAAAGGAAATCCAGAATGTGGTAGGTGAGGAGAGCGATGAAAACGGCGCAGTGAAAACAAAATAGAAGTGGTTTGAAAAATGAATGAAAAGAAGATGGAACAAAGGTAAACTAAGAAGGCGGTGAAAACATCGATAGACAAATAGTAAAAGAAGCTTGGAAATTGTTTCTAAAACAAAAGAAAAGAAAACTCATGGCTACTAAGTACTAAGTGCTCCACTAATCATGCTAACCTCTTCGAGATAGTTGCCTCACATTTTGATCCTCGGCCATCACAATCCTTGGCTTCAAAGAGACGATACAAAGCATGGCTCATGGATGGTTCATAACAATCAAAACATTGCATCAAGAACAAGATAATACAAGCATCACTCATTACACTACTAGCATGAAATAAAAGAGCATGAAATAAAAGAGAGTTAGCTTGGTTAGCAAGTTAGCAAGTTAGATGTTAGAACCCATCATCTTTGGCCATCAATGGCTCTTGCAAGAACAAGGCCTTGTAGAGGCAACCCGATTCATGTGGATTATCAAGTAAGTGGTTAGATGGTTAGTGGTTAGTAGTTAGATTGCCATGAGAAGAAAAACTAGCAAGAAATCATGTTAGAAGGTGAAGGAGATTACAATGGAGGAGAAAGGAGGCACCTTTACATAGAGTGTCACTCTCTATTACATCAATCCCTCTCAATCTCTCTCTCTATGAATCACTCAGCCCTACTACAATGATCTAAAAAGAAAAGAAAATACAAGAAATGAAGAACACTCACCTACACTACACTAAAATCTGCACCTACTCCTAAAAACGAAAACTGCTCTCGTTTTGGGCCACTGTAGGGCTATTTATAGGCGAAAGAACTCTCCAGAAGACGAGACGGGGCCACGCGTCAAAAATCTACGCGTGGCTCCACTGGAATGCCGCGGATCCGCAAGGATTGTCGCGGCTCCGCGGCATTTCCAGAGAGTTGGGTCTCTGGATTTCGTCAGGCGCTCCCTCTGGCTGCGAGAATTGTCAGGGTATGTCCCGTTTCTGGTATTTGCACCCGAATATTCGTCTGACAAGCGCAGGAGTCTAGGTTCAATGCATCTTCTAGAGAATCCTTTGCTTGGCCTCCAAGTAATGCGGGATTAATTACCCTTAATTGGGTCTAATTAAGCTCTTATTCCATCTTTGCCCTTGGACTTTGGATCTACCTGCAATAAAGACCAAAACACGGTTTAGATCGACAATTTATTCATAAAGCGGTGAGAGAATGCGACATAATAATGCAGAATTGTAGACTAATCAATCAGGCAGAGGGCTTTTTATTCAAAGGTTACAAGCGCTAAGTTTGTCAGCTCAGGTAATCCATTTATAGACTGAAGCAATCATCTAGACAATGGTATCTTTAATTTTATTGAGCCATACTACAGTTTGGGTCGACGATGGTTGAAGAGGACAATTGTGTCTGTCCTAAGTAATCAAATGAAAAGTTCCCCATCATGACGCTATGAGTCGATGATATATTGATGGCTTCAATGATCTAGAGATGATCGCCGCCACCAAGGGCTAGCTGAGATCGAACTTTGATATGAAGGACATGGGTATTGCAAATTATGTGCTCAGAGTTAAGATCCATATGGATCGATTTAAGAGGGTTCTCGGTCTCTCGCAAAAGATGTACCTGAATAATGTCTTAGAAAGATCCATTGCATTAGCCTTCAAGATTGTCCACAAACACCTGAGCAGCAATAGATGGAGTGTATACCATATTTTAACGCCTTTAGGTGCTTGATGTATGCAATATTGTGTACTCTCTCGATATATCCTTCATCGTTGGATTAATGAGTCATTTCCAATCAAATCTCGGTTCTTCTCATTATATTGCCATCAAGAGGGTACTGAGATACATGAAAGGCAAAACTGACTACATGTTGTGTTACGGCGAGTTCGATTTACGACTCCATGGATATACAAACATGGATTATGCCAGCGATCTGGGCAATCACAAATTGACTTTTGCGTACACCTTCTTATTCGAAGGAGGGGCGATCTCCTGGTATAGCAAGAAGCAGTTAGTCATGGTGTTGTAGACCATGGAAGCTGAGTACATTGCAGCTTTAGCAGCAGCAAAATAAGTCGTTTGGTTGAGGCGATCTCTTCAGGACCTTGAGGTCATACCACATGCATAAGATCTAGTTACTTTTCACTGTGATAGCATGGTAGTGATAGATCACATGAAGAATGCAAGATACTATGCAAAGACTAAGCAAGTAGATGTAAAGTTCAACTTCATCAGAAATCGATCAGAAGAATTCACACTTGAGTACATATCGATGGTGAATCAAGAGTCCATCTTTATCTGGTGGTCTGCTTTTAGTTGTTGACTTGGTTGATCTGTTCTCGAGCTATAACTGTCGAGTTCAAATGGAGATTTGGCTTAAAGATAGGGATTCTCACAACCGATTCTATCGCTTGTTTCTAACTACCTGAATAGTTTAGAGTTTAAATTGAATGAGGTCTCTCACTCAGAGGTTCTGGAAGCAGCCATTTGTCGGGCCTGTTTGGTGCCAGATGACGCGTGATGTAATCTCAGAGAGGTCAGAAACTGACTACAATAGATGCCCCCTCTACTTTTCTCTCTCTGCTAAAGGTCAGAAACCTTCTCTCGAGAGGTATGGGTTCCCGGGAACTCTGAGAGATGGAGAGGGAAACAGATAGAGGAGAAAAATTTGGACCTAGATTCAGTTGCTGTCACTTCAGTTCTTATCTTGTTGTGGCTTATGTGGTTCTTCCGGCTGGCAGAACCTTAAATGCACGTCACTTCTGCTGCGACATTAATTAAGTGACGGTCGCTTTTAAAAGTGCGTGATTTTCAAGGAAGGTGCTACGTATCCGGCGTGATGGTCTGAGTGATATATCTGGCAACACGTGTAGGATCTTTAATCAAGTGGCACTTCATTTACTTTTAGGATTTGAAACTTTGGATGGTTGATGCTTGGGCTTCCTCTTTATAAATAAGGCGGAACTCTTCAGGAGAGATCTGAGCTGCTTCTTGAAAGTTTCTTGTTGTTGAAATCTTTTATTGTTCTGTGAGCGGTGATGTCTCTTTTCTTCTTCCTTCAGTGGAGGAAGAAGAGGGAGAGAATGACAATGGTTGATGTGCTTCTGATGTCTAGACCATATGTCATGGAGTTTCAGTTCTTGTGATGGGCTCGTCAAGTAATTTTGGCTCTCGTGGTGATGCTCGCCTGCCAGGAAAGACAGGGAATGTTTTAGCTTCTGCTTGGTCTGAACATCTGGACTATGGTTAGAGCAGGCCAGGCGGAGGTTAGGATTTGACCCCCTTTCTTTCCTTACAACGAACATACAGAAGGGAGCAGAAGGGTGCTCGATGACGATCTGATCTCTGGGGCCGCCGTCTGCATTTTTATGGGATGCATGTGCTTTGGCTGCTCCCCAATTTTTAGTTCATGTTCAAAGTGACAGTCTTGGCATCAGTATCGTCTTTGCCTTGTAGGCTTCATTCTGCAGTTTGAGGCACAATCTCCCTTGCTGGTGGCTTCCTAGGAGTTCTCAGAGCCCTTGCCTTTCTGGCCTGGTGGATTGTTTGTTTAGGAGCCATCTCCTGGGCACTGTTGGGGGCGCAGCTCAAAGTGTATCCAATTTTTCTCTCATGAAGGACACATATGTAATAGATCTTGTATTACTTTTGTTGAATGTAACCATACTTGTAAGTGGATGGATGTAATAAAAAAAGCTCTATAATAAAGCAGAAAATTTTAAATGAAAGTGTTGTTGGATCTTGTCTTGTTTGTGATTATGATTTAACTTGTTACGCCTGCTCAGTGAACTATTTTGGTTTTGAAGTGTTTGGAATGATTCAGAATGTAGTTCTCGAATGGGATTCATTCTATAATGGTACCTGCAAATGTCACCAGAGTAGAGGAGCCTCTAGCTTCGAAGTCGTGTCGCCATATCGGTCAATGGGGTGAAGACTCACATAGGTGGTTGACCTTCTCGGGTAGCCCTCGGGGTATATCCCCATTATAGATTGGCTCTGAGCATCCTACATCAGCGAGCCCCCATCTTTCAAGAGACTCCTGAGGGGTCGCGTCAGGGTGAAAACCTGTGTAGGTGGTTGACCTGCCTGGGCGATCGTCAGGGTATATCCCATTATAGACGGGCTCCGGCATCCGACATGGGTGAGATTTCATCTTTTAGGAGACTCTCCAAAGGGTCGCCATCAGGGTGAAGACCCGTCTAGGCGATTGACCTGTTCGGGTAGCCGTTAGGGTATATTCCATTATTGGTTGGCTCTGAGCATCCAACGTGGGTGAGTTTCTGTCTTTCAGGAGGCTCCCTGAAGGGTCGCAATAAGGGTGAAGACAAGTGTAGGTAGTTGACCTCCTCGGGCGACCATCAGGATATATCCCATTACAGGCTAGCTTCGAGCATCTAACATGGATGAGCTTCCATTTTTCAGGAGACTCCCTGAAGGATCACCTTTAGCGTGAAGACTCGTGTAGGCGGTTGACTTGCTCGGACAGTCATTAGGGCATATCCCATTATAGGCTGGCTTCGAGCATCCAATGTGGGCGAGCTTCCGTCTTTTAAGAAACTCCGCAAAGGGTTGCCGTCAGGGTGAAGACCTGTGTAGGCGGCTGACCTGCTCAAGCGGCCATCAGGATATATCCGATTATAGGCTGGCTCCGAGAATCCAACATGGGCTAGCTTTCATCTTTTAAGAGGCTCCCCAAAGGGTTGCCATCAGGGTGAAGACCTGTGCAGGTGGTTGACCTGCTCGGGTGGCCATCAAGGTATATCTCATTATAAGCTGATTCTGAGTATCCAACGTGGTTGTAGACTGTCCAAAAATAATTAAAGACAAGTCATCAGATGCGAGCCTCATTTCAACATGAGGTTGCATTTTGAACTGAAATGCGGACCTCACATCTCAAGAAGCATGGAGACTTCAGACGCGGACCTGAGCAAGCCCGCATTCGACGCGAGTTTGAGCAACTCCATGTTCTGACCAATGCGAGTCTAACTAATTCCGCGTTCCAGGCCAAGTGTGAGTCTGAGCAACTTGGCACTCCACTTCAGACACGGATTTGAGAAACCCTGCATCTCATTACAAATGCAAGTCTGAGTAACTCCGCGTCCATTTCATGCACAAGTCTGAGCAACTCGACGCTTCACTTCAGACGCGAGTCTGAGAAACCCCGCATCTCACTTCAAATGTGAGTCTGAGCAACTCTGCATTTTGAAGTGCCGTGTCTACAAGGAGCAATGCGAGGTCCGCGTCTGGCGTGGGACCCACATTTTTGTTGTAACAGACCCCCATTACTGGGTCAATTAACTCCCCACATAATAGGGGAGTTAATCCCATTATGGAGGGATTTTAGGGGACGACAATACCCCTATAACTCCCTATAAATAGCCTGAGTAGCTATAAAAGAGAGGACTGCTTTTCTTTGGAATCAAGAGGAATCCTTTGAATACAGGCCCTTTTTGAATCCAAATAAAAGAAAAGACTTTTGGAGAGAAGGAGTATCAGTGGAATTTAAACACTTCGTGTGTTAAAAATAAAGTTTCTCTCTAATTACTCTTCAAGAGTATCCTGAAGAGAAGCTAGACAGTCGGTACCCACATTTTTGTTGTAACAGACCCCCATTACTGGGTCAATTAACTCCCCACATAATAGGGGAGTTAATCCCATTATGGAGGGATTTTAGGGGACGACAATACCCCTATGACTCCCTATAAATAGCCTGAGTAGCTATAAAAGAGAGGACTGCTTTTCTTTGGAATCAAGAGGAATCCTTTGAATACAGGACCTTTTTGAATCCAAATAAAAGAAAAGACTTTTGGAGAGAAGGAGTATCAGTGGAATTTAAACACTTCGTGTGTTAAAAATAAAGTTTCTCTCTACTCTTCAAGAGTATCCTGAAGAGAAGCTAGATAGTCGGTCGGTCAATGGAGAACAAGAATCACTCTCCATCGTCACTCAAAGAACCCAGTTTTAAATAAAGGGGAGAATTAAGTCTTCTTCCCTCTTTTATAATCAGAATCATTTCATTGTAATTTTTCAGCCACTCAAAGAAATCTTACTTCACGCTATTTTTCTGACCAAACAAAAAATGGCAGCTCTGCTAGGGACTTCCTTCTCTACTGACTAGAATGATATGGTGCAAACCGATATCCGGCTCCTCAGGAAAACAGTAGAGTTTCTCATCATTGAATTCGACTAAGGAAAGTTTGAGGAGTTTCTTTCCTCAGGCTCTGCTAGCCCCAAGGCATTGTGACAATACCGTAAAGTCTTTTCTGAGACTCGCTCTTGAATCTCTTTAGAGATTACTCCTGAAGTGGCTCACACCACTGCTCACAACGTAAAGGGCGCCACTTCTGAAGAGGTTCTGAAAACTCTCGTGCAACCCACGCTGCCTGCGTCAATGTCTCTCAGCAGACCCGCAGGCAAAAGCGCTGATGCATGACTAAAGAGTGGTTGAAGGTCAATTCCGCCATCCTCCTCTCCAAAATATGCAATTCCAGGTTGCTGGGGTTTCCCAACAACCTATGCGGCTTAACTGGATGCTGAACGTTAGCGCAGACACCGTGCACGTTCACAACATCTTGAAGATCTATAGAGATAATCTGTTATGTAGATTCAGAAGGCAAGGTTGAGAGTTTCTGTCAAGCGACGTGAGGACCGCGTTTCTGACCCATAACGTGAGCCCCATGTTCTTCAACAATGCGAGATCCGCATCAAATGCGAGACCCACACTTTAATGGCTCCAAAACATGAAGCCTACACTCTATCTATCCCAGAATGCGAGGCCCGCTGTTCAACAAAACACGATGGCCACATTTCAACTCAACGTGAAGTCTGCATTTCTACAAGAATACTCGAGGCCTACATTCAGCCAAAAAGCCCTCACCCCTAGGGGTTCGAGGTTAGTTCCTCAGACATCCTCTCAACGGACCTGAGAGACTACCTGACAAGGAAGAGGAGTGTCTATCAGATCACCCCTCGATTCTATTTTGAGCAACTAATCTTGACAGTGCTTTCTGATTGCCATTGCGGCTTTCAAACGAATAAACCCTCAGTGTTTAGCTAATTGTCGACGGCTTCAGAGTCTGCCAAAAGACGACGATCTCGAAAGAAAAAAATCATTCTCTAACGTCAAATATCCTGAGGTGACTTCGAACATTGTGGGGCTGAGTTCCACACCAAGTAAGTCCAAGGAGAAGCAACCGGCTGTCAGCTCAGAGGAGTCGGATGCTGATTGATCTCCAGGTTTGAAGGATGTTCTTATCAAACCTGAAGGGGTCTATCAACACACTCGGACTCGCACAAGAGCAATCGCTCTAGTCGACTACAATCTATTGGCTAAGAGAATTGAAGTAAATGATGAGCATTTTCCCAATATCAAATCCCAATTTTTGAATTTCATTCCGGGGACAACCGCCTTTGCTAATATGGCAGGGACTCCCGAAGAGATGGCCAAGCGATTCAAAGAGCAATCCTGGGTCCAAAGGGAGCATTTTGAGATGATTCGAGTGCAGCAAGAATCTATCGACACCCTTAAGCAGATGTTATCGCAACTGCTTAAAGACAAAAAGATGTTGAGGGCTAAGTCTCCTTCCAAGAAGTCCAAGGGAAAACGGAAGGAAGGGGAGAGCTTATCCTCTGCAAACACTAAGAATAAAGAGCATTTCGATTAAAAACCACCCAAATCTTCATTTGAAGAGGAGAATAACTCAGAGAATGGGAGTATCATTCCAAAAGGATGAACAAATTGGAGCAATGCCTTGAGGCCCTTGCCAACCGAGACGGACTCCAAGAAATGGAATATTCTGACCCTACCTAGCAGAGTAGGTACAACACCTTACCCTCCCAAATTCAAAGCATCGATCCTTCACACTTTCGACGGTAAAGGGTCACCAAGCCAACACATATACTATTTCAAATCCCAAAATGGGAATGTAGTATAGAATGATGCCATTGGCTCGTTTATTCATTTGCAGTCTTAAGGGAGTCGCCTTTGAGTGGTTCATGAAACTTTCTGCAGCTCAATTAAAATATGGGCCAAGCTCGAGAAGTTATTTCTCGCTCGTTTCTTTGAAGACGATTCAGAGATCTCGATGCCAACCTTCCTTGCAGCCAAGCAAAAGAAAGGAGAGTCTAGCAAAAGTTTCGTCGAGAGATTTCAGAGCATAAAACTCCATTGTCCTAGCAAAATGACCCAATCTACACTGGTTGAGACATGTCGTCATAATCTGCAAACTTCCCTACTTGCTCAAATGGGGCTGGTAGAATGTCACACTTGGAAGCAGTTGGTGCTACAAGACGAACAGGTAGAAGACATCATCGCTTGGGTTATGGCTGAATAAAAAGACAGCATGCTGAGACCAGATAAATCAATACGATGCGCATCAGAGTCATCTTCTCGACCAAGAAGAAGGGATACTCTGGTGACAGAGGTCAAATCACCCTCAAAGATCCAATCAGTCAGAGGAGGTATGGCTTCCAGTCAACCACGTGGAAATAAAACGTACTCCTTCAAGGATGAACACGTGGTCCTTTTATTCAAGTTACTCCAAAAGAATAACATGCATAAGCTTCTGGAGATCAGACGCTTTGATGAGGTGGGGAAGACGGAAGATCCTAACTACTATTTATATCACAGGATGCTGAGACACCCTACCAAGAACTGATACATCTTTAAAGATATCCTTTAGGCTCTGATCGATGCGGAGGTATTGAAGCTTCGTCCAGAATAAAAGAAGGTGACCGCCAACATGACAGCTATGTCACCAATTCAATTTGGGCGAAATCTTCTGCTAGCACCAACCGGAGTGGTTTCCATCCCGAAAGGGGAACTTAGAGTGATCAAAACTGATCCTCACAACCAGAGGGAGAAAGGACTTATCCCGGTCCCTACTCCTCAAGGAGAGACAATGTGGGTCCATCCTGACATTGTCAAAAGCCAGCAGTGGGTGACTGTCACAAACAGGAAGTCCAGAGGTAAGGCTAAAGCATCCTCCAGTTATGTGGTGAGCATCTCTACAAGAGAAACTTAGGAAGATGTCACCTCTTTTACTAGTTTGGGAGACGAGAAGTCCGCCCTTGTTGCTGACACGAGCACATCTTCTACATCAAAGACTCGATCTGACAAAGAGTATTTGAAGTAATATGGCGAGCCGGTAGCAAACTCCCTACAACCAGCTGAGGAGGCAATCGAGCAGTCCACGAGGCCATTCGTGAAAAGCATAAAGAGCTTTGATATGTTAAAGCCCTTCCGAAAAACAGTGCGGACCATCAAATCCCTTCCGTTTTGATGTCTTGGCTCAACTAGCCAACATACCTGCTCGGATTACTCTCTATGAGCTCATGAGGCTTTCCAAGCCCACAAGAGATGCTCTAAGAGAAGTATTAGCGGATGTAGAGGTTTTCGTAACCCATATTCCTGCTACATGTCAAGAGGAAGATAATAAACATTGCCACCATGCCTCGAAGCAGCTTCCCTGCATCACCTTCACCCCAGAAGTCATGCAAGTCAAAGGGAAGCGTGACAGACCAATGTACTACACAGATATATCAGATCATCTGAAGTGAGCCATATTTAGGTTGATCCAGGATCCGTGTTAAGAATTATGCCCCGCAGGGCATGCAACATTTGGGTATCTCCACTCATCGGTTGAGTGCCACTTAGACAATCATCTATGGCTTCAACGCCAATGGTACATGCCCGATGGGAAAAATCAGGCTCAGATGTCAGATTGGGGACCTAAAATTAGAGGTGACATGTTATGTCATTGACACTGACACCTCATACAATCTGCTGCTGGGATGATCTTGGTTTCATCGAAAAACCATCGTCTCATCCACTCTTCATCAAGTAGTGAAATATGTTAGTGGAGATGAAAAAGTGAGAACGTTGATTGCCAAAAGGCATCCGTTCAAAGGAGTTGAGAATTATTTTACTGATTCCCTCCTTTATTAGGATTCTTTTGAGGCTGATGAGAATCCACACCCAGAAGAATTCGACTATGGCAATGAAGCAGATATGGAACCAGAAGAAGACTGTAACGCCCCGATCCCGCGGGTACGAAGACGTTACTGCGACGTATATACGCAGGTCGAAAATACCCTCACGCATATACGCTAAGCATTAGTACTGACAAGAATCAAAGTACGGAAGCACGTGGTACATTATACATTCCAATATATGAGCACAATTACAAAGTTATCACCAGATGTGACACAATATTACAGGAATATTACATCACCGATAAGCGCAAATGTGAGAATACAAAGAGATGTAGTGGTATGAATAGTACAAAAGGGCGCTCGCGAGTTTACAGGAGATGCTGCGAGCCAACTCGGGGTAGCAAGGAAAGGACTGGAGCTACAGCTGGTCTGCCTGCTCTGCAAAGGTAAGCTTGGTCCTCAGTAAAAAGATCCACGTCAGTCTAAGCTCCAAGACATGGACATAAGGACCCAGGGAAGCCAGAACTCCCCAGCAAGTGGTGATACAAATGCCAAGTGGCGTACATGGATAAGCACAGGTGTATCGATAAATTTGAAACAAAAACATGCATTGATAATCGTGCCGTGAGCACAAGCATGCAGGAGCAAATAGACATAAAGCAAGTGATATTAAGCAGGGGAACACATGGAATAATAAGACAAGAGCAGGAAACATGTGGAATAGAATACAAGTGGAAAGGCAAGATGTAAACAATTATAATATAATAATAGCCATAAACTTGAAATCTGATGTTAAATCCAATGAAAACATACATGACAAAACGAGTGACATAACCAAGTTTGAAAAGCAACACAACAAGTTATTATCTTGGCATTTTATTATTATTATTCATCCGACCCATATATCTAAGTATATGTCCTGGTGTATATCTCAACACACATATATCCATATATAAGTAAGTCGAGGTTGGTTATTGGAAGCTAATGAAGAACTAATAGCTCATGTTTATAGTAGTTCCCGTCCGCCTGGGACACAGCCATTGGGGGCCTGAAATTCCCTTAACGCGCATCTTCTGGGGGCCATAAATCCCCCTAACACGAATCATCAGTTTTAGTATTCTACTACTATAAGCAAGGCAACATACCGACATCCATCACTTCCTCCCATTCCCATGTAAGTTATCGTTTTTATAGCTAATTAAACAAAATTATCAGATTACGAGAATTAGTAGGAACATAATTGGTCACAATAGGAGTACATAATAAGTATAACGGGAGTTCATAACAAGGATAACGGGAGTTCATAACAAGATATTAGGTACTACATTCCTGTAATATGATAATCATGAGTAGAGAGTTAATCATAACAGTATCAGGTTTTCTCATGACAAGTGATCAGGCAGATGACAAGTAACAAGTCATGTCATAACAGGGGACAAGTGATAAGAGATAACATAACAGGAGCATTTGTCAAGTAGTGACATGTTGGGTGTCAGTTAATAACATAACATAAGGGTGACATCAGGCGGGTGACAAGAGACAGCATATCAGGAGCAGGTGATAAGGGATAACATAACAGGAGCACATTCTAATTCAAATCGTGTATACAGATACAAATATATCATGCAAATACAAGTCGACCTGACAAAGCGGGGCAGTCCAAGAGAAAGGAAGAACACTCGCCTTAACCTTGGGAAAATACTGTGAAATCCTGGATCCTCGTAATCCAATAATTAACATGTAAACGCGTTAAATATAATAAATATTATATTATATAGAAGAGGAGAGAAAATGAACTAGAAGGATAGAGAATGGAGACGCAAGGGTCACAGATGCGGGAGTCACGTCGCGTAGATGCCACAAACGCGGGGTTCGAGACCGATGTTTAAGTCAAGACACGAGAAGAATGCTAACGTGAACGTGAGCTCCGCGACACGTGGATATAAGAACGCGAAGGTCGCGTTATAGAATTGCTTGGACACGGAGGTGAGCTCTGCGTCTAGCAATTAGATTTAAGAGAAAGGGAGAGACAGGGAGATGAGAGTTTAAAAAAGAGAAAACAGAGAGAGACAACAGAAAGAGAGAGAGGAAGAGAGTGAGAGTCCAGGGAAAGAGTGAGAGAGAAAGAGACACAAGGATGGGAGGAGTAAGACGCAAGGAAGGAAGGGGTGCTGGGAACAGTGAAGAAAAATAAAGGAAAGTAAGAAAGAAAGAATGAAATGAAGAAAGAAGGAAAGAAAGAGGAAAACTAGGGGGATGGGATAGCCAGATGGGCCTGGCCGGCGGCGCCAGCGGCCGCAGGTGGCTGAAGGCTGTCGGAGGCGGGTGGAGGCGGGCGGTCGAAACCCTAAAGAAGGAGTGGGTGATGGTGCAAGTCTAGTTCAAAAGGAAAATTTGGAGTTCTGAAAACGAGACTTCAGAGAATGAAACTATAGCTCGTTGGAAAGAGCACTCCGAGGAGAAAAAGATGGGGTGGTTGTTAGTGGCCGCAGTGGTGTAGGTGGTGGTGGAGATGGTGGAGAAGAAAATGGTGGAAATGGGTTGTTTTGGTAGAAAAGGAAGGAGAAAATGGTGGTGAAGTTGGTATTATGGTTGTTGGGATGGAGAAAGAGATGGAGGAAAGTGATGGAGAGTGAGGAGGGAGGGTTTGCTGGTAATGATGGCCAAAAAAACACAGCCAAAGGCTGGTTTTGCTGTTGTCGTTTGCTGTTGTGCTGTGAAGAAGATGAAAATACCTAGAGGGGGGGTGAATAGGTGTAAATGCTAATCTAACAATCTTTTTAAAACAAGTATGAATGAATGATGCAACGATCTCCCAAAATAAGACTAAGAGCCGAATACCCGGTGAAGGGCTCTGAACTCCTTCCTCGTGATTCCTCTAGATTTGAGTTTGAGGTGCGTATTGCAATCTTGTTGTATGAGTAATGATCGACAATGTAACAAGAAATGAATTTGAAGCAATTATGAAATGCACACAAGATATATCACAAGGTATGAAAGAATAGCAATAACACAAGCAAGAAAGTAAGAGCAATAGAGAGTAAAGTGAAAATCAATCGCAAACACAAAGTATTTGTTTCGAGGTTCGAGCCACCGCACTACTCCCCGCCTTCACCGCCGTGAAGGGTTTCCACTATCCACTACCGAAGACCGGAGTACCGAACTCCACCACATACAAACCTCCACCGAAGAGGTATCTCAACAAGAACAAGAAGAAGGAACAAGTAGCCAAGTGATCACCAAAAGGACCACAAACTTCTTACAAACTTTCTCTTTACAACTTCCTTATAGAATGAGGATGAGAATTTTGGCTCTAGAAGTGTAGTGAGAAAAACAAACTCAGTTGTAGATGAAACTTGCTTGAGAACACAACTGAAAACAAAAGCCAAGAATGCAAGAGAGAATTTGAGAGCTTTAAAACTTTTTCTTTCTTTTGAAAACTTGTAAACTAGGGATTTTTCTTTTTGTATTTGCAAGAGACCTATCACCTCTATTTATAGGGAGAGAAAGGGATTAAAACACATTTTAATTAAGCTTATTTGATCCCAAAATAGTCCCAAAAACTGAAGGAAGTTCTGCCAAAAAATAGATCAAAAACAGATTTCAGAATTGCACCAAGACGAAAGAGCCGTTGGGCTCTGGCAGGCTTGGCGGTCGGCCGTCCCGGTCGGCCGTCAGCCCTGCTGGCATACAGCCGTTGGGCTCGGGTCGACCGGTCGGCCGCCCGACAAGAAGAAGGAAACACAGTTTTGTATAGGCGGTCGGCCGGTCGGCCGACCGACAAAAAACAGAGAGCAGAAGTTTTCGGTCGGTCGGCCGGTCGGCCGACCGACAGACGTGCACGAGCATGCACGTCCAGGACACAGGATCCGGTCGACCGGTCCGGTCGGCCGGTCCAGTCTGACACAGAAAATAACTGAGAGGAATTTGGACTTTGAAAATTTTCAGAATAATTTTTGTAGGAAAATTTTACTAAGTTTCATGCTGGAAAGATAGAAATACATGACATAAACAAGATATAAAATTTGTAAACATTGAATCATGTATAGAGACCAAGGCATGAACTTTAACAAAACATCAAAACTAAAAACTGTATTTTTGAAAAAATGTGTGTGTGTGTCCTAGAGCCAATATTCTACAACCTCAAACTTTAACAAACTATTTCTTACATTGGTTCTAATTGACTACAAGGTCTTCAAGTGGGCTTCTCCATATGTGATCTTGCAAAGCTTGATACTTGAGCCCGAAATGAGGTGACTTGAGTCAAAAACACCTTCCTTTAGGGAAGAATGCTCCTAGAATCATTAGAACCCTGAAACACACTAAAACAACAAACATGATTAGTACAAATAACTATATATGTTTTGTGATCATCAAAACACACTAAAACGGGTGATTGTAACCTTGGGCCAACAATCTCCCCCTTTTTGATGATGACAAAACATATAGTTATTTTAAACATGGGGAAGGAGCATGAAAGCTCCCCCTCAAATTATGCTATGTATAAAAGAATGACTATGTATAAAAATGAATGGCTATATACATAAAGCATAAAATATAATGCACAAAACAAAATCCAAAGTGCATAAAAACTTAAAACTCTAAAGTTAAAATAAACTAAACTTTTTCTCCCCCTTTTTGTCATACATCAAAAAGGGTAACCAAAATAAGAAAATTTTCTTTCAAGAATCTATAATACAAACATTCAACTCACCACAAATAAATGAAAATCTAGCATAGTCTAGAGGTTTTGTAAAAATATCGGCAAGTTGAAAATCGGTAGAAACATAATCAATATCAATATCACCTTTCTCATAATGATCTCTAAGAAAGTGATATCTAATGTCAATGTGCTTAGTTTTACTATGTTGATTTGTATTTTTAGTCATATGAATAGTAATAGTATTATCACAAAATATTTTAATATGATCAAAATGTAAATCATAGTCTAAAATGCAAATCATAGTCAAGGAGAGTATGTTTCATCCAAAGAACTTGTGCACAACAAGCTCCGGCTGCAACATACTCCGCCTCGGCGGTTGAAAGGGCTACCGAATTTTGCTTTTTGGAAGACCAAGAAACAAGACAATTACCAAGAAATTGACATGTTCCACTTGTACTCTTCCTATCTACCCTACAACCCGCATAGTCGGCATCCGAAAAACTCTTCATTTCAAATAGTCCGGTTTTCAGATACCACAAACCCATTTCAATTGTGCCCTTAAGGTATCTAATAATGCGTTTTACTGCTACAAAATGAGACTCCTTAGGACATGATTGAAAACGAGCACAAAGACATACACAAAACATAATATCCGGCCTACTAGCCGTCAAATACAATAAACTACCAATCATGCTACGATAAAGCTTAATGTCTACACTTTTACCTTGTTCATCCTTGTCAAGCTTGGTGGTTGTTGCCATGGGAGTTTTACTAGTTCTAGCTCCTTCAAGTCCAAATCTCTTGATAAGTTCCTTTGTGTACTTGGCTTGATTGATGAAGATCCCATCCTTTCTTTACTTGATTTGGAGACCAAGGAAATAGTTGAGCTCACCCATCATAGACATTTTGAATTCTTCCTTCATGCATGATTCAAAAGCTTGGCAAAGAGATTCATTAGTAGAACAAAAATAATATCATCCACATAAATTTGCACAATAAGAATATCATTTTCTACATATTTTGTAAACAAAGTTGTATCAAATTTTCCTTTCTTAAAACTATTTGAAATTAGAAATGAAGAAAGCCTTTCATACCAAGCCGTAGGGGCTTGTTTTAAACCATAAAGAGCTTTGTGAAGTTTGAAAATAAAATCCGGATGTGTAGGATCAACAAACCCGGGGGTTGTTCAACATACACCTCCTCTTCAATAAATCCATTCAAGAAAGCACTTTTAACATCCATTTGAAAAAGCTTAAAATCTTTATATGAAGCAAATGCAAGTGTCATCCGTATGGCTTCAAGCCGTGCTACGGGTGCAAAGGTTTCATCAAAATCGATACCTTCGATTTGAGTGTAACCTTGGGCAACTAACCTAGCTTTATTCCTAACAACGTTACCCGACTCATCCAACTTGTTCTTAAAGATCCACTTAGTACCAATTGTTGGTCTATCGTGGGGCCTAGGAACAAGGTGCCAAACTTGGTTGCGCTCAAATTGATTGAGTTCCTCTTGCATGGCTAGCAACCAATATGAGTCGGCCTCGGCTTCGAGGACGCTTTTGGGTTCAACATGAGAAATAAAAGCATAGTGTCCACAAAAATCATGAAGTTGAGAACGAGTAGTTACCCCTTGAGATACTTCACCTAAAACAAGGTCCTTAGGATGATGTGGATTGTATCTCCAATCCTTTGGAAGTTATTGAGTAGGCTCCACTTCAATCCTTTGAATTTCATTTCCTTGAGCCTCTTGATCCTTAGTTGCACTTCCTTCATCATCCTTTGGCATGTCTTCAATAGTAGGTGAATCCTTCAAAGTGACTTTCTACATGTCCTCATGCAAAGAATCTATTTCTATAACATTCTTAACAAACACATTAGATTCCTCAAATTTTACATGTATACACTCTTCAATAGTTAAAGATGACTTATTGAAAACTCTATAAGCTTTACTAGTATTTGAGTAACCTACAAAGATTGCTTCATAAGACCTAGCATCAAATTTTCCCAAATTGTCTTTTGTATTTAAAACAAAACATTTACATCCAAAAACTTTAAAGTATGAAACATTTGGCTTTCTAGAAAAATAAACCTCAAAAGATGTTTTTGAAGTATTTTTGCATAAGAAAACACGATTTGATATATAGCATGATGTATTAACGGCCTCGGCCCACAAATAATGTGGGAGACCATATTCACTAATCATTGTCCTAACCATCTCTTGTAATGTTCGATTTTCCGTTCAACTACTTCATTTTGTTGTGGAGTTCTAGGACAAGATAGTTCATGCTTAATTCCATGTTCTTCACAAAAAAGTAATAAAGGGTAGGTTAATGAATTCACCACCTCTATCACTTCTTATTCTTAAAATTGAAGAATCTTTTTCCTTTTCAACTCTTTTCTTAAAGGCTTGAAAATGTGAAAAGGCTTGATTTTTGTGCTCTAAAAAGAAAACCCATGTAAAACGCGAAAAATCATCAACTAAGACAAATGCAAAACGATTCCCACTTAGACTTTTGGTTTGAGAAGGACCAAATAAATCCATATGGATCAACTCCAAGGGACGTGATGTCATGATATCCTTAATTGACTTGAAAGAGGACTTGGTTTGTTTCCCAAGTTGGCACGCGTCACAAACACGGTCCTTTTCAAAGTTCAAGAAAGGAATACCCTTCACCATTTCCTTGTTATTTAACCTAGATAGATGGTCAAAAGAAATGTGGCCTAATCTTCTTCTATGCCATAACCAAGAGTCATCATCGAGGGCTTTCAAACAAGTAATATTGCAAGACATATTAGACAAATCAATCATGTACATATTGCTTTCACGAAAACTGGAAAATATACATGTGTTAGATTGTCTATCAAAAACTCTACAAGCTATGTTATCAAAAACAATATCAAAATCTTTATCACAAAGTTGACTAATACTCAAGAGATTATGCTTGAGTCCATCAACTAAAACAATATTTTCTATTAAAGGGGATGTACCAAGTTTAACATTACCAATACCGATTATTTTACCCTTGGCATCATCTCCGAAGGTGACGGTGCTACCTTCATGGTATCTTGATAGGGTTGCAAAGTTGTTGATATCCCAAGTCATGTGTCTTGAGCAACCACTATCAAGATACCACAACCCTTTACGTCGTTGCGCCTTGGAAAGTATCTACATCATTTAGCAAATTCATTGACTTTGGTAGCCAAATTTTCTTGGGTCCTTGAAAGTTAGTGTTTCGAACCCAAACATTATGATGAGATGCATTAAGTCTATCATAGCAAAACTTAACTAAGTGACCTTTACGGCCACAAAAGGTGCATGAAAATACCTTCCCATACATGAATGCATGATGTGTGTGTGGAGGGTGAGCATGTTTGGGGGGTTTGGCATGATGTAAAGGTTGTGAGGTATGAACATGAGCATGAGCATGAGCATGAGCAAGAGCATGAGATAGTTTCTTAGAGGCTTGTTTCTTAGGAAACATAACCTCAAGTCTATTCTTATCAAATTCACACTTTTTTAAAACTACTCCTAATGAGTCAATTTTCTCTTTAAGCATGGAAATCTCATTTTCATTAACTTGTGGAAACTTACCCTTGCAAGAAATCTTATAGTTATCAAAATCTTTTTGGGTGGAAACTAAAGTAGAAGAAGATAATTCATCTTTTTCTTTAGTAAGAGTAAGAACATGATGATTAAGAGACTCATTTTCCTTTTTCATATTTAAATACTTTTTCTTAAGAACATCATAGTTATGTGAGAGTTCTACAAATGCTTCTCCTAATTCATCCATGGAAAGCTAATCATCAAAAGAGGTGGAAGAGGTTACCTTGCTTGTGCCTTCATTAACCATGAAGCACTTATTGGCGGTGTCAACTTCTTCCTCGGATTCACTCTCGGAATCCCATGTAGCCTTCAATGCTTTATTCTTGTAAGGCTTCTTGGAGGTGGAAGGCTTGACTTTATCCGGGCACTCCGCAACAATGTGACCCGGTCTTTGGCAATTGAAACAAATAATTTTTTTCTCTTCTTTGCCTCCTTGCCATCTCCTTCTATTTTGGAACTTTGCTTTGTTATATATCTTTCGAACGTTCTTAACAAGAAGTGAGAGCTCTTCGTCATCTTCTTCTTCATCGTCTTCGTCGGAGTATGAGGATTGACTTTTGAAGGCAATAGCTTTCTTCTTGGAGGGGGCCATTTCTTCTCTTGCTTTTCTTTCCATCTCATGGGTCTTGAGGTTCCCAATGAGGCCTATAAGCTCCATCTCCTCCTTGTCGTTGAGTTCCTTCAAGGTAGTTGCTTTGACTTCCCATGAAGGAGGAAGAGCCCGGATGATCTTCCTTACTCTTTGGTCGTTGTCAATACCATCACCTAGAGAAGAAAGTCCATTAGTAATCTTGGTAAATCTAGTAACCATATCATCTATGGTTTCATTTTCATTCATAGAAAAATTCTCATATTGGGACCGAAGAAGGTCTATCTTAGCCCTCTTCACTTGTGAGGTCCCCTCATGTGTAACAAGCAAATGTGACCAAATTTCAAATGCGGATTTACAATGTATTACTCTAGCAATATCATCATTATTAAGTGCTTGAAGTAATGCAGAGTGTGCCCTAGAGTTAGCATCAAATTCTTTGGTCTCAATTTCGGACCAAGTGGACTCATCACCGGTGGGTGCACTAAATGGTTTGGTCACGGCCTTTACAACTCGACTTCCTAGAGATTGCAAGAAAACGGTCATCTTAACCTTCCATATGGGAAAGTTAAGTCCATCAAACTTTGGAGGGGTCTTAATTCCATCGGCCATATTTACTAAGTGAAAGAGTATGAAAAGAATGAGGTGATTAGCAAATAAAGGATCTCTCTAAGGTTGTTAAGCCAAGAGCCTAGAGACCTAAGCTCTGATACCAATTGAAAACACCTAGAGGGGGGTGAATAGGTGTAAATGCTAATCTAATAATCTTTTTAAAATAAGTATGAATGAATGATGCAACGATATCCCAAAATAAGACTAAGAGCCGAATACCCGGTGAAGGGCTCTGAACTCCTTCCTCGTGATTCCTCTAGATATGAGTTTGAGGTGCGTATTGCAATCTTGTTGTATGAGTAATGATCGACAATGTAACAAGAAATGAATTTGAAGCAATTATGAAATGCACACAAGATATATCACAAGGTATGAAAGAATAGCAATAACACAAGCAAGAAAGTAAGAGCAATAGAGAGTAAAGTGAAAATCAATCGCAAACACAAAGTATTTATTTCGAGGTTCGAGCCACCGCTCTACTCCCCGCCTTCACCGCCATGAAGGGTTTCCACTATCCACCGAGGACTTTACAAGGTCTACCGAAGACCGGAGTACCGAACTCCACCACTTACAAACCTCCACCGAAGAGGTATCTCAATAAGAACAAGAAGAAGGAACAAGTAGCCAAGTGATCACCAAAAGGACCACAAACTTCTTACAAACTTTCTCTTTACAACTTCCTTATAGAATGAGGATGGGAATTTTGGCTCTAGAGGTGTAGTGAGAAAAACAAACTCAGTTGTAGATGAAACTTGCTTGAGAACACAACTGAAAACAAAAGCCAAGAATGCAAGAGAGAATTTGAGAGCTTTGAAACTTTTTCTTTCTTTTGAAAACTTGTAAACTAGGGATTTTTCTTTTTGTATTTGCAAGAGACCTATCTCCTCTATTTATAGGGAGAGAAAGGGATTAAAACACATTTTAATTAGGCTTATTTGATCCAAAAATAGTCCCAAAAACTGAAGGAAGTTCTGTCAAAAAACAGATCAAAAAATAGATTTCAGAATTGCACCAAAGAGGAAAGAGCCGTTGGGCTCTGGCAGGCTTGGCGGTCGGCCGTCCCGGTCGACCGTCAGCCCTGCTGGCATATAGCCGTTGGGCTCGGGTCGACCGGTCGGCCGCCCGACAAGAAGAAGGAAACACAGTTTTGTATAGGCGGTCGGCCGGTCGGCCGACCGACAAAAAACAGAGAGCAGAAGTTTTCGGTCGGTCGGCCGAGACGTGCACGAGCGTGCACTACCAGGACACAGGATCCGGTCAACCGGTCCGGTCGGCCGGTCCAGCCTGACACAGAAAAAAAACTGAGAGGAATTTGGACTTTGAAAATTTTCAGAATAATTTTTGTAGGAAAATTTTACTAAGTATCATGCTGGAAAGATAGAAATACATGACATAAACAAGATATAAAATTTGTAAACATTGAATCATGTATAGAGACCAAGGCATGAACTTTAAACAAAACATCAAAACTAAAAACTGTATTTTTGGAAAAATGTGTGTGTGTGTGTGTCCTAGAGCCAATATTCTATAATCTCAAACTTTAACAAACTATTTCTTACATTGGTTCTAATTGACTACAAGGTCTTCAAGTAGGCTTCTCCATATGTGATCTTGCAAAGCTTGATACTTGAGCCCGAAATGAGTGACTTGAGTCAAAACACCTTCCTTTAGGGAAGAATGCTCCTAGAATCATTAGAACCCTGAAACACACTAAAACAACAAACAGGATTAGTACAAATAACTATATATGTTTTGTGATCATCAAAACACACTAAAACGGGTGATTGTAACCTTGGGCCAACAGAAGAAGAAAGAAGGAAAGAAGGAAATAAAAGGAGAAAAGAAAGGAGGGGTATATATATAAGGGATGATTTGATTATTACAATAATACCTTACTCTCCAAAAACCCACATCCGCGTCTAAAACAGACCCACGTCTGGTCAACTTGAGCCAGATGCAGAGATGAAGTCCGCGTCCAGTAGAAAACGCGAGTGTCGCGTTTGACAGAGGAGAGAGAAAGTCATGATGACTTGATTAGAGTTGATCTGAGGAGCATTAAATGCAGAAAGAAAGGAAATCTTCTGCATTTAAGATCAGATTCGAGACCGAAGATCCTCGCATCTAAGAAAGGAGAGAGAAAATGAGAAAATAAAATATTAGGATAATGTCCCGATATCTGGGAAAACAGCGAAAACTTTAGAAAAGCCCGAAAAATAAAGTAACTCAGAAAGGTTTCTAAAAACTCTTTAAAATAATGAATATTATTTTAAGATATTTGGTGAGTAGGATTTTGGAGATTCAATCCTATTTCAAAATAAAAATCCTGAAATCCACCATCGATACTGGTCTATACCGGGTCGACCGAATTTCAATAAATTCAGAAAAATCTTGGAAAATACATTTAGATAGAAAATATGATTTTAAGCAATAATGTGAAAGCCGTCTCTAGAATTTTAACTCTGTTTGTAAATTAAAAATTTGAGAATTGGTCAGCGGCACTAGTCGACACCGGTTTTGGAGATTTTCAATTTAATTCAAAAAAATTTTAGAGAATCATAGAAAATCTAGAATATTGGAAAACAATGTTTGAAACTAAAATTGGCCAAATCTGAAGACCAGAAAGACTAATTCGAGTAATACTCTAGGATCGGGTCCTCAGTTCAGATTAGGGCTGACTTCGAGCCCATGAATCCAGATTCAAGGCAAAAACGATCATATAAATGATTCATAATACAAATTAAATACAGAAAGTAAATCAAAAAATATGATCGAAAAGTCTAAATACACAACTAAGTGCATATTCTAGGAACGGGGTGTTACATTCCATCCACCTTACAAAATTTCGTCCTCAAAATTTCCATAAGGGGAAGGTGAACACAGGAGAGACTAGGGTTGACAATGAGAAATGATTAAGTGGAATATTTAAGAAAGATTACCAACTCAAAATACAAAAGATCAGGGGTAGCGGTTACAGTGATATTTTCATTGTCCCTGTTCTGGATATTGGGCTTCATTTTCTGCTTCTCCTGATGCCTCTGTTGTCATGTTGTAAACTTGGCCTCTGCCATGGTCTACTCCAGTTCTTGCTTCTCCCTGTGACTGATCATACTGCTGGGACGGGAATGGAGCTCTTCGGCCAATGGGTTCTGGGTTCCCTCTCAGTGGTGGGGCTGGAAGTACTTGTCGGACTGGTGCTGTATTTCCTACCCTTCTGAACGGGCAATCTCTTATTGCATGACTCCCGGTTCCACACGTTAAGCATAGTCCGTTAGCCATTCAACTGTCTTTCCTATAATGTCCAGGCTTGTGGCAGAAATTGCATATGATCTGAGGAAGAGAAGGGTGGAATGGTCGCTTGACTATCAAGCCATTAATGGGTCTGGTTGCGGGTCCTTCGTTCATCAACTGAAAGGGTCTCTTTATTGGTTTGTTCTATACCTGGTTCTCACTCTGCTTCTCCAGTCCTTGTTCTACTTCACGAGCAATGGAAAGAATCTGGTAGAATGTCTTCAGCTGTTGAGGAATAAGAAACATCTGGACGTCCATCTTCAGCCCTTGTTGAAATCTGCTAGCCCATTTTCTTTCGTCTTCCATCATGTAGGGAGCAAATCGGCTGAGTCTCAGGAATTCGGCAGTATATTCATCCGCTGACCAGTTTTGTTGTTGTAGCCGGATAAATTGTTCTTCTATGTCTTTTTAAGCTGTTGCAGGAAAGAATCTCTCGTAGATACCCTTTAAAAACTGGTCCCAGGTGATGGGTTTCTCCAGTGTCGCTTCTTCCGCCAACCACCATGTTCTGGCCACATCCTTGTATCTTGGCCACTTCCACCCTGTTCTCGTCAGGGACTCGGGCGGCTTTCAAAAGAGCTGTCGTGTCTACCAACCACTATTCTGCATCCAGGGGCTTTTCTGTTCCTGAAAAGATCACCGGCTATAATCTCCTTAAGTCCGACACGTTGCCTGGCCTCTGCTCTAGGGGTGCAACCAATAGTCCTTGACGTAGAAGTTCTGCCTGCTGCTATTGACTCTGCATCATCCCTTGGAGTACCCTCATCAGGTTATCATTGTCTCTGCTAGATGCATCTTGAGAAGTACCAGGATCATTGCGTATTCCCCGTCTTTCCATACCTGAGTTGGTTGAAGGGGTAACAAGAAGGAGCTGGAAGCTAAAAGATTGAAGGGTCTCAGGATTCAAGAAATGGATCAGAAGGAAGAGATAGATAACTCTGCACTTGTAGTTGGATTGTATAACCAGGACTCTTGTATTCCAGTTGTAAATTTTTGTACCATTAATTTGCCTTCTGGACGTACTTGAAGATGTGAGAGCCTAGGCTCTGATACCATCCTATAACGCCCCGATCCCGCGGGTACGGAGACATTATTGCTACGTATATATGCAGGTCAGAAATACCCTCACGCATATATGCTAAGCATCAGTACAGACAAGAATCAAAGTACGGAAGCACGTGGTGCATTATACATTCCAACATATGAGTATAATTACAAAGTTATCACCAGATGTAATACAATATTACAGGAATAGTACATCACCGATAAGCGCAAATGTGAGAATACAAAGAGATGTACAAGTATGAACAGTGCAAAAGGGCGCTCACGAGTTTGCAAGAGATGCTGCGAGCTAACCCAGGAAAGCAAGGAAAAGACTAGAGCTACAGCTGGTCTGCCTGCTCCGCAAAGGTAAGCTTGGTCCTCAGTAAAAAGATCCACGTCAGTCCAAGCTCCAAGACCTGGACATGAGAACCCAGGGAAGTCAAAACTCTCCAGCAAGTGGTGATGAAAATGCCAAGTGGCGTACATGGATAAGCACACGTGGATCGATAAATCTGAAACATAAACATGCATTGATAACCGTGTCGTTAGCAGAAGCATGCAGGAGCAAGTAGACATAAAGCAAGTGATATTGAGCAGGGGAAGACATGGTATAATAAGACGAGAGCAGAAGACAGGTGGAATAGAATACAAGTGGAAAGGCAAGATGTAAACAGCTATAATATAAAAATGGCCATAGACTGGAAATCCGATGTCAAATCTAATGAAAACAAACATGACAAAACAAGTGACATAACCAAGTTTGCAAAGTAACACAACAAGTTATTATCTTGGCATTTTATTATTATTACTCGTCTGACCTATATATCTAGGTATGTGTCCTGGTGTACATCTCAACACACATACATCCATATATAAGTAAGTCAAGGTTGGTTATTGGAAGTTAATGAAGAACTAACCGCTCATGTTTATAGTAGTTTCCGTCCGCCCGGGACACAGCCATTGGGGGCCTGAAATCCCCCTAACACGCATCTTCTGAGGGCCTGAAATCCCCCTAACACGAATCTTCAGTTTTAATATTCCACTACTATAAGTAAGGCATCATACCGACATCCATCATTCCTCCCATTCCCGTATAAGTTATCCTTTTTATAGCTAATTAAACATAATTATCAGATTACGGGAATGAGTAGGAACATAACTGGTCACAACAGGAGTACATAACAATATAACGGGGGTTTATAATAAGGATAACGGGAGTTCACAACAAGAGATCAGGTACTACATTCTCGTAATATGATAATCATGAGCAGAGAGTTAATCATAATAGGTATCAGGTTTTGTCATGATAAGTGATCAGGCAGATAACAAGTAACAAGTCATGTTATAACAAGGGACAAGTGATATGAGATAACATAACAGGAGCAGGTGTCAAGTAGTGACATGTCGGGTGTTAGATGATAACATAACATAAGGGTGACATCAGGCAGGTGACAAGAGATAACATATCAGGAGCAGGTGATAAGGGATAACATAACTGGAGTACATTCCAATACAAATCGTGTATACAGATACAAATACATCAAGCAAATACAAGTCGAGTCGATGAAGTGGGGCAGTCCAAAAGAAAAGAGAAAACACTCACCTTAATCTCAGGAAAACACTGTGAAATCTCGGATCCCCGGAATCCAGTAACCAATGCGTAAATGCGTTAAATATAATAAATATTATATTATATAGAAGAGGAGAGAAAATGAACCAGAAGGAGAGAGAATGGAGAAGCGGGAGTCGCGTCGCATAGATGCCACAAACGCGGGGTTCGAGACCCGCATTTAAGTTTTTGAGATGAACGCTGACGCGGACGTGAGCTCTGCGACGCGTGGATACAAGAACGCAAAGGTCGTATTATAGAATTGCTTAGAAGCGGGGGTGAGCTCCGCGTCTAGCAATTAGATTCAAGAGAAAGGGAGAGACACAGAGATGAGAGTTTAAAAGAGAGAGAATAGAGAGAGACAACAGAAAGAAAGAGGAAAAGAGTGAGAGTCCAGGAAAAAAGAGAGAGAGAAAGAGAGTGAGAGAGAAAGAGACGCAAGGATGGGAGGAGAGAGACACAGGGAAGGAAGGTGTTCTGGGAACAGTGAAGAAAAATAGAGGAAAGAAAGAAAGAAAGAATGAAATGAAGAAAGAAGGAAAGAAAGAGGGAAAATGGGGGATGGGATGGTTGGATGGGCCTGGCCGGCGGCGCCGGTGGCCGGAGGTGGTCGAAGGTAGCCAGAGGCGGCTGGAGGCGGATGATCGAAGCCCCAAAGAAGGAGTTTGTGATAGTGCAAGTCTAGTTCAAAAGGAAAATTTGGAGTTATGGAAACGAGACTTTGGAGAATGAAGCTATAACTTGTTGGAAATAGCACTCTGAGAAGAGGAAGATGGCGTGTTTGTTGGTGGCTGTGGTGGTTAGATGGTGGTGGAGATGGTGGAGAAGAAATGGTGGAAATGGGTTGTTATGGTAGAAAAAGGAAGGAGAAAATGGTGGTGAAGTTGGTATTATGGTTATTGGGATGGAGAAAGAGATGGAGGGAAATGATGGAGAGTGAAGGAGGGAAGGTTTGGTGGAGGTGGTGGCCAAAAAAACACAGCCAAAGGCTGATTTTACTATTGCCATTTGCTGCGGTGCTGTGAAGAAGAAGAAAGAAGGAAAGAAGGAAATAAAAGGAGAGAAGAAAGAAGGGGTATATATTTATTTATAGGGGATAATTTGATTATTACAAGAATACCCTACTCTCAAAAAACCCATATCCGCATCTAAAACAGACCCGCGTTTGGCCAACTTGAGCCAGACATGGAGATGAAATCAGCGTCCAGTAGGAAACGCGAGTGTCGCGTTTGACGATGGAGAGAGAAAGTCATGATGACTTGATTAGAGTTGATCTGAAGAGCATTAAATGCAGAAAGAAAAGGAATCTTCTACATTTAAGATCAGATTCGAGACTGAAGATCCTCGCATCTGAGAAAGGAGAGAGAAAATGAGAAAAAGAGAAAATAAAATATCAGGACAAAGTCCCGGTATCTGGGAATACACAGAAAACTTCTGAAAAGCCCGAAAAATGAAGTAACTCGGAAATATTTTCAAAAATTCTTAAAAATAATAAATATTATTTTAAGATGTTTGGTGAAATCAGATTTTATAGATTCAATCCCATTTTTGAAATAAAAATCCTGAAATCTATCATCGATACAGGTCTACAACGGGTCGGCCGAATTTCAATAAATTCAGAAAAATCTCAGAAAATAAATTTAGATAGAAAATATAATTTTAAGATATAATATGAAAATTATCTTTAGAATTTTAACTATGTTTGTAAATTAAAAATTCAAAAATCGATCAGCGACACTGGTCGACACCAGTTTTGGAGATTTTCACTTTAATTTAGGAAAATTTCAGAAAAGCATAGAAAATCTAGAATATTGAAAAATGATATTTGAAACTAAAATTGGTCAAATATGAAGATCAGAAAGACTAAATGAGTAATACTCTAGGATCGGCTCCTCGGTTCAGACTAGGGCTGACTTCGAGCCCCCGAATCCGGATTCAAGGCAAAAACGATCATATAAATGATTCATAATACAAAATAAATACAGAAAGTAAATTGAAAAAATATGATCGAAATGTCTGAATATGCAATTAAGTACGTATTGCAGGAACGGGTGTTACAAAGACAAATGTCTCTAGGAAATAAACTCACTTATAACGAGCATTGATAAGCTCGGTTCCGATACCACCGCTAATGTTGAAGGCCAGTGGTTCATCAATAAAGATTTATATTTGACTTACTTCTCCGCATTTGCTTTAGATTCTGTGCCGTCAGATACTAGCACTGACGTGGACAGTGATTCTTGGTCAGCAATGAATGCTCTAATATCATTGCATGCACTGACAAAGTTATCCCTCCTGGTACGTGAAAAGATAGGAGATGCATGCAGTGCCTTCTGTTGGCCCAAAAGGTTACACTCTCTATTTGTTTAAGTTTTGATGATAACAAAATGTTGGCCCAAAGGCCTATCACTCTAGTTTTGATAATGATCAACTCATGTAGTTATTGTACTAATGATCTTGTGTTTATTTAGTCTGATCTTGTGTTTATTTAGACTCAGATTTGTGATCAAGATCTTAGTAGGTGTGTAGCTTCACAAAGGATTTAAAGTCAAAATTTGGAGCTAACACGATTTGATTCAAGAGCTTGTGCATCAAGACCACATCAAGTACTCAAGAGGAGTCTAGCTCTATGGATCGTGTTTGGACCAAGTCAAGAAGATGGAAGACTTTAAGTGAAGACTTCATGAAAACTTGTGTCTAGGTTTGTTTTTATAAGATTTTGTTTTTAGCTAAAATGTAAAGGATAGAATAGTTGGTGGATTGCTCAAGTTACCATACACACACACACACACTCTTGATTTAGATGAGTTTTCATAAAAGAATTTTTATTTTGAAAAAATACAAAAGAGTTTTCTTTTAGAAAAATACCGGTTTGATTTTTGGAATTCAAGTTTACATGTATTTAACCAAAACCAAATTTAGAGCTTAATGTCAAAAACATAGATATTTCACCATGTTTGTGTAGTGGATCATATGCATACACTCTATGCTTTCAAAGAGTTTAAAATATCTTGTTTTTATATTTGGAGAAGTTTTGAAAAAACCAATTTTGGAAAAATACATTTTTGTTTTGAGCCAAATTTTCTAAGTTACAAAAATAGTCCAAATTGATTGTAACATGCCTTGATTTGTGCAAGCATGTTTGTTTATCAAAGTATAATATTGAAACTATTTTTGTACATTTTTCATGATTTTATGGGATTTTATATGAGCCAAAATAACCAAGTTTTTAGTCCCAGAATTTCTGTCCAGCTTCAGCCGGTCGACCGGGCCGGTCGACCGAAGTCTGAAGTCGGTCGACCGGGCGGTTGACCGACGTGCACAGACGTGCACGCCAAGTAATGACTGGAGGCCGATCGACCGACCCGGTCGACCGTCCAGAGAGCTCTGCTCTCTGGAAAGGCCCCGGTCGACCGGGCGGTCGACCGGACAGAAGGCAGTGCTATCTGTATCCAAGCCCTGGTCGACCGGCCGATCGACCGCTGCCCCAACGGTCAGAAAAATGACCGTTGGCGGTCGACCGGGCGGTCGATCAGGCCACCTGGCTCCCAACGGCTAGTTTTTCTAGCTCTATAAATTAGGGCGGGGGCTGTTTTCTATAAGATTTTAAGAAGAGTTTTGGCTAGTTTTTCTCACTTATTTCAGTGGTTATATCCACAAGTTTTAGAGCTTCATTTCCAAATCAAAAGAGAGTTTTTATCTAGAGTGTTAAAAAGAGATTTTCTTGAGTTTTCCTCCACCATTTCCATCCTAGTTTTTCTCACACAAACACTTGAGCTATCCATTGCTATATCCACCCATAGGGATTTGTTGTAAGAGGATTTTAGGTGATCAAAGTATTGTGATCACCAAAATTTCATCATTTGCTTTGAGGAGGCGGACAAGTGTGTTCGCGGTGGTTTAGAGTTCGTGTGTGAACTCATTGTTTGAGGTGCGGCCTCGGCGAGCTAGAGAGCTTTTGGTGTGTACGGACTAGGGAGTCCAAGAGCTTGTAGGTGTTGCGGCACCGAGTGATCCGGTGGGATCGGTTATAGTGGAAATCCTTCAAGTGTGAAGGCGGGGATGTATAACAAGGGTGCTCGAACCTCGAAACAAATCTCCCGTGTTTGCGATTGCTCTTTTCTCTCTCCCTTACTTGTTTATATCTTGCATGCTTATATTGCTTTCATCTTTATATGCTTGATATACATTGTGTGCTTTATTGATATATGCTTGGGGATTGTTTGCTAACACTTGTATTCAACCAAGAGAGCCAACGCGGCACCTCAACTCTTATCTAGAGGAATCTTGAGGAGTTTGTCCAGAGCTCTTCACGGGAAATTCGGCTACACTCTTGTGTTATACGTGGTGTTTAGTTTAAGATTTTGTGTTTGCATTATAATAGTTTTTAATTCCGCATTTAGTGACCATTAGATTAGCCATCACCTATTCCCCCCCTCTAGGTGATTTACAGTTGGTATCAGAGCCAAGTGCTCTTGATTTGGGTCTTACAACTTAGAGTTAAAGATCCTCATTTTTAGGCTAATCACAATATTTGTACACACACCATGGATTTCATGTCACCTCCCACCTTTGACATTCTTACATCCAAACTTGGAAGGTTAAGATGTCTTTGTACCTCAAAGCCCTAGGCATTCATGTTTATTTTGCCACTACTAAAGATTCATATTGTTTAAATGGCAAAAATATTGAGGCTAATGCAAAAGCCCTACATGCTTTAACATCTACCCTAAATGGTGAATATTTATCTAGGGTATCTAACATTGATTCGGCTTTTGTAGTTTGGAACACTATTCTCTCCCTCGGTGAAAAAGAACAATACTATGCGGGGAGTGACTCGGATGTTGGAAGCGATACCTCCAATTTGTGCTAGATGGTCCAAGGGGATAACCCCCTTGAGGTAACTACCGAATCCGAGGTAGATGAAGATGTTGATATGTCCTATGATGAGCTTACATCTTTTTGTCAACAACTTCTAAAAAAATATGACATGCTTAGAAAAGATAATAAGAAAATGAAAAATAAAATTGATTGCATGTCAAAAGAAATGGATTCTTTTCAAACAAAATTTGAAAATGTTTTAAAAGAAAATGAGTCTTTTAAAAATAAAATTGCATGCTTTAAAAAAGAAAATGAAATTTTGAAAAATGAAAATGTTTCCTTGCTTTCTAAATTAAATGATCTTTGTGAAAGAAACACAAATTTGAAAAATAAAATTGTTTTGGTGGAAAAACAAAAGGAAGTTACTTTTCAAGAAAACACTTCTTTAAAAAGAAAGATTGTTGAAAAAGAAAAAGAGATTGTTTCTAAAAAGAACAAGAAAAATGATTCACAATCTCACCATGCTTTACCTGCCACCATTAATGATAGTGAGATTATATTTTTGAAAAATAAAATAAATTGTTTGAGCTCTACCTTGAGCTCATGTGCATTTAATCATAAGAGATTGGAAATCTTGTTTTCAAAGAAACAAGTTTCACATATTCATGCACATCATCCTCATCATGCATACGCTTATGTTGCACGTCATGATCACACTCACACACATAAGCATCCTAAGGTGTACAAATGTACACATTGTGGCCTCAAAGGCCATTTAGCAAAATTTTATTTGACAAGGAACCCAAACATTTTGCTAATAAAAATGTTCCTTACAAAGCTAACCCCCAAGGACCCAAAAGAAAATGGGTACCAAAATTCCCACCTTATGTTTTGATGTAGGTAAGGGCTCTCACAAAACGTGAGAGGGATGGTGCCTTGGTGGTGGTTGCACATGGACATGATGGACACATATTTGATGCACCGCTATCAAGGTGGTTTGGTGGGACAACCACCATGTTTTGGAGATTTAGAGTATAGTTCTTTGGTTTGGTAACTAACTCTAAACTCCTAGTTTAGTTTACATGCTTTTCATTGATAATTTCTTTAGCATGTTCATGTTTTTGTGCTTCATGTGGTAAATACTAGTTTAAATGTAGTTTTTATTAAAGCTTGGATTTATACATGTACAAGTAGTGAGCAACAAATTGATTCATATATGTTTGTACTTCATTGTTCATTTGTACTCACTATATGCACATGTATAGCCTAGTTTTGATGATTCTCTCATTTACACTTGTTTTGCCTATTTTTTATTTCATGTATATGTAGTTTGTATTCAAATCTAATAAATATACATGTATACCCATGAGTCACTTGCCTTCATGCAAATCATATCATAGACTCTTTTTATGTTTGGGATATGTATGCATATTGTTAGTTTTAGATAAAAGCATACATATACCTAGAAGTTTGTTTTTAAGATAAAAAATGAATTTTTATGATTTTCATCTTTATATGAAAAATGAATTTTCATGATTTGTTTAATAAAATGATATTCATGTTTGTTTTTGAGCTTCATTGATTATTTTCATGAAAAATGCTAATTACATGATTTTTGTGCACTCACACTTTATTTGTTTTATTCATGACTTTGTTTCATGATTATTTTTGAGCCTTATAGATTTTGAATGTCAACTCTTGTGTATTTGGTATGATTCATGAAAATATATAATTTGATTTCATGTTTTGAAGGATCTTTAACTAGTTTTTTTAAAAATTATCTTTGAATAGTTATCTATTCTTCAATTTGGTAGTGGTTTTCACTAATAAAATATTTCAAAACATTATTTTGAAAACCCCTTCTAACACCTCAATGGGCGGATGGATGGGCGAGTATGCCTTGTAAGCCCTATTGAAAATCTTTTAACTTGTGCATATAAAGGGTGGTAGGTTATGAGTTATATACTTGATCTCAATTGGTATTTTTATTTTGTATATACTCATATTTTGTTTCCTATATATGTATGCTTCATTTCAAATAATATCAATTTCTATTTGTATTTTTCATTTCATACATATATATGATTTATTTGTGCTTAATTTAAAATAGGTTTATATGTTTAAAGCACAAAGTTTGTTTATGCTAAGCTTGATTCAAATTCTTATTTTCAATTGGTATCTCAATTGATTGTTTAATAAGCTTATGCATTAGTTTTAAAATTGATATTTTTATTGATATCAAAAATATGCAATAATTTTCATTTGGTATCAACATGTTTCTATTTTGATTAAAATTCAAAATTTGTAATGTTTATTTACATTTGGTATTGGTATCTTAAAATTTGATTACAATTGGTACCTTAAAAATTTTGTTTATATGATATCTTAAAATTTGATTTGTTTTATTGAGAAAAACTCAAAATTTTGCTCTTAATGAGAAAATTAAAAATATTTTGATATGATTGCATATATGCAAGGGGAGCTTAACATCTCTTCTACATATAGATTCATGTTGAGTGTATTTTATATTGAGGAGCTTGACAACTCTTCTTTATGCGGTACACGTGTGTAGGAGGGGCTTCACATCTTCTCTTATGCATTACATATTATGCGTTATGTGAATTAGGGCTTGTCATCTCTCTTTCATGTAATGTATATGTGCATGGAAGTTAACTTAGCGTCTTCCTCTTCATGAATGTATATCGCATATATCCTTTATTGATTTGTTTAATGTCACCCCTTTTATTGATTTTTGCTTTTGACAAAAAGGGGGAGAATATTTTGTTTTTTACTTTCACCCCTTTGTTGATAATTGATAAAAAAGGGGAGAAGTATTTATGTTTATGCATATATGTTTTGTGTTGCAAAAAGGAGAAAAGAATTTGATGTGTTTTATGCTTGATTGGCATGTTTATCTCCATATATTTGCATACAGATTTATGAGCATTCATTGCATATCTTATTTGTTTATTGTTATGCATGAGTTAAGGGGGAGCTGTTGGCCCAAGGTTACAATCACCCATGATTAGTGTATTTTGATGATTACAAAACATATTAGTTATTTGTACTAATAACATTTGTTGTTTAAGTGTGTTTCAGATTTCTATTCATTCTAAAAGTCTTCTCTCACAAATACAAGGATTTTGGACTCAAGTCAACTCCAATTGGGCTCAAGGAACAAGTGTTGAAGATTATATGAAGAAGCCTATTGAAGATCTTGAAGTCCTTAGAAACTTTGTAAGAAATAGAATGTTAAAATTTAAGTATATGAAATTTGGCTCTAGGATTTGCACACACACTTGTTTCATATATTTCCTATGTTTTAAAAAGGTTATTTCTAAGTTTTATGCCTTAGTTTATATATACATGTACCAAAAGCTTTATATCTTGAAAATCTTGTATAAAACATGTGTATAAACTATTTTCTGCATAATACTTAGCTATATGTATTTTTAAAATATTTCTCAAAATTTTTCTAACTCAAAAACCAGCCCAGTTTTCTGTTTCAGGCAACTCCGGCCGACCGGCCCGGTCGACCGGCGATGTGTCTGGACATGCACTGTTTGTGCATGTCTGTCGGTCGACCGGACCGGTCGACCGACGGAGAGCAAATTGCTCACAGTTTGTTTCGGTCGACCGGACCGGTCGACCGGAAGAAGGAAACTGTGTTTCCTCTTTTGGGACGGTCGACCGGACCGGTCGACCGAGAGCCAACGGCTCTTTGCAGCTGGCCTTGCGGTCGACCGGACCGGTCGACCGCCAAGCCTGCTATAGCCTAACGGCTCTTTCCTCTTTGGGCTATTCTGAAAAACTGTTTTTGTTTTCAGCTTTAACAGATTTTTGCAGAGTTGTTGGGGAGCTTTTTCAGAGAAAATAAGACCAAAAGAAATTGTTTTTAACCTATTTTTAACCCTATAAATAGAGGAGAAGTCTCTCTTGCATATTACTAAGAAAAATCCTCAAGTTTGTGTTGTTTTCAAAAGAGAAAAGAAAAGAGTTTAAAGCTTTCATTCCAATTCTTTTTGAGCCTGTTTTTTAGTTGTGTTTGATTACTAATATCACTCTTCAACTGAAGTTTTCTCACCACATTTCATAGAACCAAAAATCCAATACTCATTCTATAGTGAAGTTGTAATTGAAGTGAGAGTGTTTGTAAAAGAGTTTGAGAAAAAGTGTAGTGATCTTGTTGTGATCACTTTGTTCTTGTAATCCTTTCTTTGTGGAGCAACCTCTTCGGTAGAGGTCCTTTGTACTCGGTGGAGCTCGGTGCTCGGTCTTCGGTAGACCAAATTGTAAAGGCGTCCTCGGTGGATAGTGGAAACCCTTCACGGAGGTGAAGGCGGGGAGTAGAGCGGTGGCTCGAACCTCGAAACAAATCACTTTGTTTGCGATTGCCTTTGCGTCTAATTCTTGCTTTACTTTTCAATAGCTCCTTATTGCTTTCTATTGCATACTTGTGATATTGTTTAATTCTCTTGTGCTACTATTTACTTGCTTGTAATTCTTGCCATATATTATTGTGTTTGCATCATTCTTCATATCATCCATTTCACACTTGTGTGTGCCAATCCCGTACTCATCCAACAAGAGCTTCACATAGCGCCTCAACCCATATCAAGGGGAATCAAGAGGAGTTTAGTCCAGAGCCTCGCAAGAGGAATTCAGCTACACTTGTTGAATTGTACTAAGTTGAGCCTCACTTGTTTTAGGTTCCGCATTTAGAGAGTTAAAATTTTTAAGATTAGCAATCACACCTATTCACCCCCCCTCTAGGTGTTTTTCAATTGGTATCAGAGCTTGGACTCTAGGATTTGGTTTAACAACCTTAGAGAAGATCCTAATTTGCTAATCATTTCATTCATATTCATATAGTAAAAATGGCCGATGGAATTAAGACCCCTCCTAAGTTTGATGGACTTAACTTTCCCATATGGAAAGTTAAGATGACCGTGTTTTTGCAATCTCTAGGTAGCCGAGTTGCAAAAGCCGTGACTTAGTCCTTTAGTGTACCCCCGGTGACGAATCCACTTGGTCCGAAATAGAGACTAAGGAATTCGATGCCAATGCCAAAGCTCACTATGCACTTCTACAAGCCCTTAATGATGATGACATTTCTAGGGTTATCCATTGCAAATCCGCATATGAGATTTGGTCACACTTGATAGTCACTCATGAGGGGACCTCACAAGTAAAGAAGGCTAAGATTGACCTTCTTCTGTCCCAATATGAAACATTTAGCATGCAAGAAAATGAAACCATAGATGATATGGTTACAAGATTTACCAAGATTACTAATGGACTCTCTTCTTTAGGTGAAGATATCAACAATGATCAAAGAGTAAGGAAGATCATCCGAGCTCTTCCTCCTTCATGGGAAGTTAAAGCAACAACCTTGAAGGAACTCAACGATAATGAAGAGATGGAGCTTATAGGTCTCATTGGGAACCTCAAAACCCATGAGATGGAAAGGAAAGCAAGGGAGGATATGGCTCCTTCCAAAAAGAAGACTATCGCCTTCAAGAGTCAAGCTACACACTCCGATGAAGATGATGAAGAAGAAGATGATGAGGAGCTCTCACTCCTTGTTAAGAATGTCCGGAGGATGTACAACAAGGCGAAGTACCAAGGTAGAAGAAGATGGCAAGGAGGCAAAGAAGAAAGGAAGATTGTGTGCTTCAATTGCCAAAGACCGGGACACATTGTGGCGGAGTGTTCGGACAAAGCTAAGCCCTCCACATCAAAGAAGCCCTACAAGAAGAAGGCTATGAAGGCAACTTGGGATTCGGAGACCGAATCCGAGGAAGAAATAGACACCGCCAATATGTGCTTCATGGCTAATGAAGGCACAAGCAAGGTAACCTCTTCCCCTTCTCATGATAATGAACTTTCTATGGATGTGTTAGAAGAGGCTTTTGTTGAGTTGTCACAAAACTATGATTTCTTAAAGAAAAAGTATCTTAAAATGAAAAAGGATAATGAATCTTTAAGTCTTCAAGTGTTTACTCTTACAAAGGAAAAAGATGATTTGGTTTCCACTTTGGCCACTACCAAAAATAATTTTGAAAAATATAAGTTTTCTTGCAAAGGTAAGGCCCCACTAATTGATTCAAATGAAGTTACTATGCTTAAGGAAAGATTAGACTCATTAAGTGTTGTTTTGAAAGATTGTGAGTTTAACAAGAAGAAAATTGAGGCTATGTTTCCTAAGAAACAAGCCCCAAAGAAAAATGCTCATGCTCATGTTCATGTTCATGCTACACAACCTAAACAACATGGCAAAACCCCAAAACATGCTCACACTACACATACATATCATGCATTCATGTATGGTAGAGTGTTCTCATGTTCACATTGTGGACGGAAAGTGCACTTAGCCAATTTTTGCTATGATAGATTAAACGTTTCACGTCATAATGTTTGGGTTCGAGGCACTAACTTTAAAGGACCCAAGAAAGTTTGGGTACCAAAATCAACAATTATGTTAAATGATGTAGGTACTTTCCAAATCCCAACGACGTAGAGGATTGTGGTATCTTGATAGCGGTTGCTCAAGGCATATGACTTGGGACATCAACAACTTTGCAACCCTATCAAGATATCATGAAGGTGGCACCGTCACCTTCGGAGATGACGCCAAGGGTAAAATCATCGGTATTGGTAATGTAAAACTTGGCACCTCTCCTTTAATTGAAAATGTAGTTTTAGTTGATGGCCTCAAGCATAATCTCTTGAGTGTTAGTCAACTTTGTGATAAAGGTTTTGATATTATTTTTGATAATGTTGCTTGTAAAGTAATTGATAGAACTTCTAATGTTTGTGTATTTTCCAGTTTTCGTGAAAGTAATGTTTATATGATTGATATGTTAAATATGTCTTGTAATATTACTTGTTTGAAAGCCCTCGATGATGACTCTTGGTTGTGGCATAGGAGATTAGGGCATATTTCTTTTGATCACATTTCTAGGTTAAACACAAAGGAAATGGTGAAAGGTATTCCTTGCTTGAATTTTGAAAAAGACCGAGTTTGTGACGCATGTCAATTTGGAAACAAACTAAGTCTTCTTTCAAGTCAATTAAGGATATCATGACATCACGTCCTTTGGAGTTAATCCATATGGATCTTTTTGGCCCTACACAAACCAAAAGTCTAAGTGGGAATAGATTTGCTTATGTTTTGGTTGATGACTTTTCAAGATTTACTTGGGTTTTCTTTCTTGAACATAAAAGCCAAGCATTTTCATATTTCCAAACTTTTAAGAAAAGAGTTGAAAAAGAAAAAGATGTTTCGATTTTGAGAATAAGAAGTGATAGAGGAGGTGAATTCATTAACCAACCCTTTACCACTTTTTGTGATGAACATGGAATAAAGCATGAACTTTCTTGTCCTAGAACTCTACAACAAAATGGAGTAGTTGAACGGAAAAATAGAACATTACAAGAGATGGCTAGGACAATGCTAAGTGAATATGGTCTACCACATTATTTGTGGGCCGAGGCCGTAAATACATCATGCTATATATCAAATCGTGTTTTCTTGTGTAAAAATACTACTAAAACTTCTTTTGAAATGTATTTTTCTAGAAAACCTAATGTTTCCTATTTTAAAGTTTTTGGTTGCAAATGCTTTATTTTAAACATAAAAGATAATTTAGGAAAGTTTGATGCTAGATCTTATGAGGCTATTTTTGTAGGTTACTCAAACACTAGTAAGGCTTATAGAGTTTTCATTAGATCATCATTGACTATTGAAGAGTCTATTCATGTTAAGTTTGAGGAATCTAACAAGTTTGTTAAGAATGTTGTAGAAATAGATGCATTGGATGAAGGTTTGGAGAAAGTGACCTTGGAGGATGCTTCTACTATGGGAGACAAACCAAAGGATGATGAAGGAAGCGAAGCTAAGGTGGAAGAGGCACAAGGAAATGAAAATCAAACACATGAGGTGGAGCCTACTCAACCACTACCAAAGGATTGGAGATACAATCCACATCATCCCAAGGACCTCGTCATAGGTGAAGTATCAAAAGGGGTAACTACTCGCTCTAGACTTCATGACTATTGTGGTAACTATGCATTCATTTCTCATATTGAACCCAAAAATGTCCTCGAAGCCGAGGCCGATTCATATTAGTTGCTAGCTGATTGGTAGTCAAAAGTGCATTTTTATCATCATATTTACCATCACATTTTCATATTTATTCATTTAATTCTGCACATTTATTAATATTTGTAATTTATTGTGTGCAGGCCTCGAATTGTTATTTTAGCAATAAATAAAGCCTAAAGAGCCCAAAAGCCCAGATCCAAGCCCATGTTTGAAGCCCAGGTGAAAAAGCGCAAATACAAAGAGTCAAAATGCAAATACAAGGGCTAAAAGTTGCAAATATCAGAGATGAGGGAAAGATAGACTTCTATCCAACCCTAAACACCTGCAGGATGAGGATAAAAGGCCAAGATAAGAAGGAAATTCGTGGGAAGAAGATTTGAAGAAATCTGGATTAAGGGTAACTTGATTACTAAGTTATCTCGAAAATCCAGATTTAAAAGGCCAGGATTACAATTCTAGAAGCAGGCGCCCACATAGATGGACCAGAAGAAGCCACGCGCCAAAGCGCGTGGCCTAACTCCACGAGATTGCCGCGGATCCGCGGCAATCTGAGCTTATCCAGATACGAGTTTTCGTGGAGGTGTTGTGATGGGACTCTACTTCCTTCTGCCCTATAAATATCACCTGCATTGCAACGTACAGAGCGTCCAGCGAAGAGCCAAGGGCCAAAAGCTAGGGTTTAGGTTTTTCTTCTTTCTTCTAGGTTAGATTTTATGTTCGTTTTTCTTTTATAAAATCTGTAACTGAGAGTGGAGGAAGCTTTCATGGAGGAAGGAGTCCATACTTGTACTGAGGTGACAGCGATGTAAGCCAACTCTTCTTCTATTGTTAATGAAATCTGCTTGAGGTTTGTCTTTTTTATTATTCTTGTTTTATTTCTTCGTGTTTTATTCTTGTATTTCTCTGTTCCTATTTTCTTCCATTGTTTTTCTCTAATGCCTTGTGAACAATGAGACCCAATTGCATTGAGACTGCCTAGCCAAAGAAGAACCCTTGATGGCTTATGGCGATGAACATCCTATACGCCATACTTGCAAGTCTTCCAAGAAAAGGTAAATCATCGCACGGATCAAAGGTAAGTAGGCTGAAGAGGTTTGTACGTGTTATAAGTTTTTCTTTCTTTCCTTCTCTAGTTTAGATCACCATCCACATCTTTCCATATTCTTTCCCACAACTCATTGTAAATACCACTTTCATTGTAAATATCGTTGTGACTAACAAAATAATTAAAAAAAAGATAAATTTTTAGGGATAACTTACAAACGCTTCCATCGCTAGTCCCTCCCTGAGGATCACGACCCGCATAGCCTTGCTACAGCGGATTAGTATTGAGAACCTCGCACACCTTTAATTCTTAAATCTAATATTTTATTTTTGCGTGCAGGAAATCTCGATCAACAAATTGGCGCCGTTGCCGGGGAGGGACGGTAAGTTATCTCTAAAACAAAAAAATTTAATTTTTAACTAATTCTTTATTCTTTTCTGTTTGCAGGTTTGGAGAACAGGAAACAGAAAACAGCAGCTGCAGTGGACATATAGCTGCCCTGTGCCTCTGCCCTCGAAGGCAGAGCACAGGAGCCACTGTTTTGCCGCGGATCCGCGGCCAGAGCCGTGGAAACGCGGCAACAGTAAGGGCTACTGATTCTAATTTTGCAGATTGCTGCAATTTGAGATTACTGCTTACTGCTCTATTCTGTTTTGTTCTGTGATATACCTGTAAATTGCTAATAATTCAACAGTAAATTATTGGTTGTTAAAAATAAAATTTGATTAGACGTTTGCATATTAGGCACGTGTCTTTTCAATTATTTTTATTTACTGTTGAAGAGTGCTGGAGGAGCAAGGTACGTACGCATTGCATGTAGAATAGGATTCATCTCTTGGTTGATTTTCTGCTTTGAGTGATTCTTATCTATTTATCTTGTACACTTGCACTAATTCATCTTAAGGGCATAACCCATTAACAAGATAAGGTGGGGATTTCATCACCCTTCCTTAGCCCAAAAATCATATCCCGAGCACTCACTAACCCAAGCCTAACTTAAAAATTAGTAGACGTTGGCCCTAGGGACATCTCGGACTCAATTAGGAGATTATCCTAAGGGGGAACGGTGTTGGAAGTTGACTCCTGCCAAATCAGTGTCTAGGAAGGAGATTGAGGGCCGAAAGCCCGAAGTGTGGTGGTTATTTAATTAAGGAACGTCTTTGACGGAAAACCTCCCACCACTCTTGCCCCGACCTGGCTGATTAACTTGTGGTCAAAATCTACACCCTACCTCCCGTGGACAGTCTAACCAGTTAGGAGTCGTCTAGGTCATAGGTCTACCCTAACTTAGGTTAGAATTTTTCTTTTGTTTGTTGTGTTTGTGTTGGTGTGATATGGCATATAAGAATAATTCCAATTTTAATCCATATTACACCCCTAACTATTATTCGGATATTACCAACCCGGCATACTCTAACTTTGACCAATCTATGTGCCGGAATGGTCTTATCCGAATGAATATAACCCACACCCCCCATCTTATGACTATAATTTCCATAATAATTTCAACTCGTCACAGAGTTCATGGGGTTTCGAGTCCCCCGAGTCTAATTCTCAACCAAATTGTCCTCCATATCCATCTAGTCCACATTCTTCCCAAGATTCATACTCAGATCCACCCATTCAGAATAGAAATCCATCTATCTTGGAAATGATGAGTATAAATAAGTCCAAGCAAAATTCACCATCAATTTTAGACATGATGATACGTGAGTCCACCGACTCACAACTTTATCAAGATTACCCTTCCTATTTTCAACATGAAGCACCTATCGACTATGAAGGGATGCTAGCTGCCATGACCGAGGCTAAATTAGCCCGTGATCATGATATTGATTTGATGGTTCAATGCTTACGTTCTAACCGTCCGGCTGATTCTGATATCGCTGACCACTCTTTTAAAGCTGACGAACTAAGTTGCTTTGGACTACAAGATTCTAATTCAGTACCATCATGTGAACTTGCCGAAACTTCAAATTCTGATAACTTGGCAAGTTTTCCCTTTCCCGAATTAGAACTTGAACATGACCTTGATTCTCACAATCTCTTTACTTCTGAAACTGATTGTACAATTCTGACGGAAGATGTTGACCTTAGTTTTGAAGAATTGTATGGCGATGAGCTAGAATTCCTTAATATTGGAAGTAAAGAGATATCATCCATATTAGGTCACATTCCATTGTGGGAAGAAGATTGTGGACTTGAGTTTCAATTTCTTGACTTGGACCCAATTCTTGAACCTAGCCCGACTCCTGAGCTCTTACTTGATTTGAGCATTTTCCCTGAGTCGGTATTCGTTCCCGCACCTATAATGTCCAAGTCAATAATTCCATCTTTTCATACTCCATTTTGGGACAAGGAGGTTGAGACAATTAACTCTGAAATTTATTATGAAATTTGGAAATTTGATGGGGTGGAAATACTAAAAAATGATTATACATATATTTTAGTGGATTATGTAAGGAAGATTTCTGGTGGGTTCCACCAATTATTATGTTATCTTGATTGGGCCGCATTTCGTGGACCAATTAGACCACCACCGGAACCACCCCCTAAGGTAATTTTCTGCCTTCCCTTGTTCTGTTTCATGCATATATGCATTCATTCATACATTAAGGACAATGCATGAGATAGTGTGGGGGTGGGTTTTACTAACATACTAACATAGGTAAAAACTAAAAAAAAAAAAAAAAAATTGCTAATAAAAAAAATTTAAAAAAAAAATGTTATAAAAAGGACAGTATTTTGACTTATTTTTTGAAAGAAATCTAAGTTAGTTTTAAGGATTAGGAAAATCATGATTAGGATTTCTAAAAACTTGGTCAAAATAAATAAATTGTTTAAATTTTAGGTATAGGAGAGAAATTGAATAAATAATTAGTCTTGATTTTTACCTTAATGAAATTTGCATACCATATGCATATCTAGGATTCTAAGACAAAGACCTTGTGCCTCATAAAAAAAAAAAAAAAAAATCACCAATTAAGCTGATACATGTGCCTCAAGAAGCATAAGTATTCATGCCTAAAGGTGAGTAAATAAAATAAAGTCCTTAGTTTTGGGCCTAGTTCACTCGAATTTGAGTCCGCGGGGTGTTTTCTCACTTGGTGCCCTAAAGCCAACCGGTTTGGGAGTCATCGACTTTAAGTTCGTTACATGGGTGGATTAGAAAGCCTAAGAAGACTAAGAAAAATAATATATGTATTAACATATCTAATAATCAATTAGTTAGGTATGAGGGCCTCAAGAAGCCTTGATACTTAAACGAAAGAAAATTAGATGAGTTATACATGCCAAAAAAAAATAAATAAATATATTAACACATCTAATAGTCAATTAGTTAGGTATGAGGGCCTCAAGAAGCCTTGATACTTACACGAAAGAAAATTAGATGATGTTATAAAAATAATAAAGAGGCATGAGAGTCCAAGTTAAGGAATTCCTAGATTCACAAGGGTGCGTATGACTTTTGGTAACGAAAAAGACTATATTAGAAATTCAATTTTAATCCTTACCTAAAATGAATAACAATTGACTTTATAAAGACCAGGTTTGAAGAATGAATAAAAATGATAATCCTAAAACTTATAGACTACTTAGTCTCTTCAATAATAATTCAAATATTTTCCTTTTTATGGATTTTGTGGGTGCAATCCGCTGAAAACCCTCACGAGACAACACTCGTCCTCTAGGGTAACCTAGAGGTTTAACGGCTTGTTGCACGTGCTAAGTGCAATCGTGATTCCTACGAAAGTGAGTTAGGTTAGATTAACTTTTCATTTCTTTTTCTTTTTCTTTGTTTTTACTCGAGGACGAGCAAAAAGATAAGTGTGGGGGTGTGATTGGTAGTCAAAAGTGCATTTTTATCATCATATTTACCATCACATTTTCATATTTATTCATTTAATTCTGCACATTTATTAATAATTGTAATTTATTGTGTGCAGGCCTCGAATTGTTATTTTAGCAATAAATAAAGCCTAAAGAGCCCAAAAGCCCAGATCCAAGCCCATGTTTGAAGCCCAGGTGAAAAAGCGCAAATACAAAGAGTCAAAATGCAAATACAAGGGTTAAAAGTTGCAAATATCAGAGATGAGGGAAAGATAGACTTCTATCCAACCCTAAACACCTGCAGGATGAGGATAAAAGGCCAAGATAAGAAGAAAATTCGTGGGAAGAAGATTTGAAGAAATCTGGATTAAGGGTAACTTGATTACTAAGTTATCTCGAAAATCCAGATTTAAAAGGCCAGGATTACAATTCTAGAAGCAGGCGCCCACATAGATGGACCAGAAGAAGCCACGCGCCAAAGCGCGTGGCCTAACTCCACGAGATTGCCGCGGATCCGCGGCAATCTGAGCTTATCCAGATACGAGTTTTCGTGGAGGTGTTGTGATGGGACTCTACTTCCTTCTGCCCTATAAATATCACCTGCATTGCAACGTACAGAGCGTCCAGCGAAGAGCCAAGGGCCAAAAGCTAGGGTTTAGGTTTTTCTTCTTTCTTCTAGGTTAGATTTTATGTTCGTTTTTCTTTTATAAAATCTGTAACTGAGAGTGGAGGAAGCTTTCATGGAGGAAGGAGTCCATACTTGTACTGAGGTGACAGCGATGTAAGCCAACTCTTCTTCTATTGTTAATGAAATCTGCTTGAGGTTTGTCTTTTTTATTATTCTTGTTTTATTTCTTCGTGTTTTATTCTTGTATTTCTCTGTTCCTATTTTCTTCCATTGTTTTTCTCTAATGCCTTGTGAACAATGAGACCCAATTGCATTGAGACTGCCTAGCCAAAGAAGAACCCTTGATGGCTTATGGCGATGAACATCCTATACGCCATACTTGCAAGTCTTCCAAGAAAAGGTAAATCATCGCACGGATCAAAGGTAAGTAGGCTGAAGAGGTTTGTACGTGTTATAAGTTTTTCTTTCTTTCCTTCTCTAGTTTAGATCACCATCCACATCTTTCCATATTCTTTCCCACAACTCATTGTAAATACCACTTTTCATTGTAAATATCGTTGTGACTAACAAAATAATTAAAAAAAAGATAAATTTTTAGGGATAACTTACAAACGCTTCCATCGCTAGTCCCTCCCTGAGGATCACGACCCGCATAGCCTTGCTACAGCGGATTAGTATTGAGAACCTCGCACACCTTTAATTCTTAAATCTAATATTTTATTTTTGCGTGCAGGAAATCTCGATCAACAAATTGGCGCCGTTGCCGGGGAGGGACGGTAAGTTATCTCTAAAACAAAAAAATTTAATTTTTAACTAATTCTTTATTCTTTTCTGTTTGCAGGTTTGGAGAACAGGAAACAGAAAACAGCAGCTGCAGTGGACATATAGCTGCCCTGTGCCTCTGCCCTCGAAGGCAGAGCACAGGAGCCCACTGTTTTGCCGCGGATCCGCGGCCAGAGCCGTGGAAACGTGGCAACAGTAAGGGCTACTGATTCTAATTTTTGCAGATTGCTGCAATTTGAGATTACTGCTTACTGCTCTATTCTGTTTTGTTCTGTGATATACCTGTAAATTGCTAATAATTCAACAGTAAATTATTGGTTGTTAAAAATAAAATTTGATTAGACGTTTGCATATTAGGCACGTGTCTTTTCAATTATTTTTATTTACTGTTGAAGAGTGCTGGAGGAGCAAGGTACGTACGCATTGCATGTAGAATAGGATTCATCTCTTGGTTGATTTTCTGCTTTGAGTGATTCTTATCTATTTATCTTGTACACTTGCACTAATTCATCTTAAGGGCATAACCCATTAACAAGATAAGGTGGGGATTTCATCACCCTTCCTTAGCCCAAAAATCATATCCCGAGCACTCACTAACCCAAGCCTAACTTAAAAATTAGTAGACGTTGGCCCTAGGGACATCTCGGACTCAATTAGGAGATTATCCTAAGGGGGAACGGTGTTGGAAGTTGACTCCTGCCAAATCAGTGTCTAGGAAGGAGATTGAGGGCCGAAAGCCCGAAGTGTGGTGGTTATTTAATTAAGGAACGTCTTTGACGGAAAACCTCCCACCACTCTTGCCCCGACCTGGCTGATTAACTTGTGGTCAAAATCTACACCCTACCTCCCGTGGACAGTCTAACCAGTTAGGAGTCGTCTAGGTCATAGGTCTACCCTAACTTAGGTTAGAATTTTTCTTTTTGTTTGTTGTGTTTGTGTTGGTGTGATATGGCATATAAGAATAATTCCAATTTTAATCCATATTACACCCCTAACTATTATTCGGATATTACCAACCCGGCATACTCTAACTTTGACCAATCTAGTGTGCCGGAATGGTCTTATCCGAATGAATATAACCCACACCCCCCATCTTATGACTATAATTTCCATAATAATTTCAACTCGTCACAGAGTTCATGGGGTTTCGAGTCCCCCGAGTCTAATTCTCAACCAAATTGTCCTCCATATCCATCTAGTCCACATTCTTCCCAAGATTCATACTCAGATCCACCCATTCAGAATAGAAATCCATCTATCTTGGAAATGATGAGTATAAATAAGTCCAAGCAAATTCACCATCAATTTAGACATGATGATACGTGAGTCCACCGACTCACAACTTTATCAAGATTACCCTTCCTATTTTCAACATGAAGCACCTATCGACTATGAAGGGATGCTAGCTGCCATGACCGAGGCTAAATTAGCCCGTGATCATGATATTGATTTGATGGTTCAATGCTTACGTTCTAACCGTCGGCTGATTCTGATATCGCTGACCACTCTTTTAAAGCTGACGAACTAAGTTGCTTTGGACTACAAGATTCTAATTCAGTACCATCATGTGAACTTGCCGAAACTTTAAATTCTGATAACTTGGCAAGTTTTCCCTTTCCCGAATTAGAACTTGAACATGACCTTGATTCTCACAATCTCTTTACTTCTGAAACTGATTGTACAATTCTGACGGAAGATGTTGACCTTAGTTTTGAAGAATTGTATGGCGATGAGCTAGAATTCCTTAATATTGGAAGTAAAGAGATATCATCCATATTAGGTCACATTCCATTGTGGGAAGAAGATTGTGGACTTGAGTTTCAATTTCTTGACTTGGACCCAATTCTTGAACCTAGCCCGACTCCTGAGCTCTTACTTGATTTGAGCATTTTCCCTGAGTCGGTATTCGTTCTCGCACCTATAATGTCCAAGTCAATAATTCCATCTTTTCATACTCCATTTTGGACAAGGAGGTTGAGACAATTAACTCTGAAATTTATTATGAAATTTGGAAATTTGATGGGGTGGAAATACTAAAAAATGATTATACATATATTTTAGTGGATTATGTAAGGAAGATTTCTGGTGGGTTCCACCAATTATTATGTTATCTTGATTGGGCCGCATTTCGTGGACAATTTAGACCACCACCGGAACCACCCCCTAAGGTAATTTTCTGCCTTCCCTTGTTCTGTTTCATGCATATATGCATTCATTCATACATTAAGGACAATGCATGAGATAAGTGTGGGGTGGGTTTTACTAACATACTAACATAGGTAAAAACTAAAAAAAAAAAAAAAAAAAATTGCTAATAAAAAAAATTTAAAAAAAAATGTTATAAAAAGGACAGTATTTTGACTTATTTTTTGAAAGAAATCTAAGTTAGTTTTAAGGATTAGGAAAATCATGATTAGGATTTCTAAAAACTTGGTCAAAATAAATAAATTGTTTAAATTTTAGGTATAGGAGAGAAATTGAATAAATAATTAGTCTTGATTTTTACCTTAATGAAATTTGCATACCATATGCATATCTAGGATTCTAAGACAAAGACCTTGTGCCTCATAAAAAAAAAAAAAAAAAATCACCAATTAAGCTGATACATGTGCCTCAAGAAGCATAAGTATTCATGCCTAAAGGTGAGTAAATAAAATAAAGTCCTTAGTTTTGGGGCCTAGTTCACTCGAATTTGAGTCCGCGGGGTGTTTTCTCACTTGGTGCCCTAAAGCCAACCGGTTTGGGAGTCATCGACTTTAAGTTCGTTACATGGGTGGATTAGAAAGCCTAAGAAGACTAAGAAAAATAATATATGTATTAACATATCTAATAATCAATTAGTTAGGTATGAGGGCCTCAAGAAGCCTTGATACTTATACGAAAGAAAATTAGATGAGTTATACATGCCAAAAAAAAAATAAATAAATATATTAACACATCTAATAGTCAATTAGTTAGGTATGAGGGCCTCAAGAAGCCTTGATACTTACACGAAAGAAAATTAGATGATGTTATAAAAATAATAAAGAGGCATGAGAGTCCAAGTTAAGGAATTCCTAGATTCACAAGGGTGCGTATGACTTTTGGTAACGAAAAAGACTATATTAGAAATTCAATTTTAATCCTTACCTAAAATGAATAACAATTGACTTTATAAAGACCAGGTTTGAAGAATGAATAAAAATGATAATCCTAAAACTTATAGACTACTTAGTCTCTTCAATAATAATTCAAATATTTTCCTTTTTATGGATTTTGTGGGTGCAATCCGCTGAAAACCCTCACGAGACAACACTCGTCCTCTAGGGTAACCTAGAGGTTTAACGGCTTGTTGCACGTGCTAAGTGCAATCGTGATTCCTACGAAAGTGAGTTAGGTTAGATTAACTTTTCATTTCTTTTTCTTTTTCTTTGTTTTTACTCGAGGACGAGCAAAAAGATAAGTGTGGGGGTGTGATTGGTAGTCAAAAGTGCATTTTTATCATCATATTTACCATCACATTTTCATATTTATTCATTTAATTCTGCACATTTATTAATAATTTGTAATTTATTGTGTGCAGGCCTCGAATTGTTATTTTAGCAATAAATAAAGCCTAAAGAGCCCAAAAGCCCAGATCCAAGCCCATGTTTGAAGCCCAGGTGAAAAAGCGCAAATACAAAGAGTCAAAATGCAAATACAAGGGTTAAAAGTTGCAAATATCAGAGATGAGGGAAAGATAGACTTCTATCCAACCCTAAACACCTGCAGGATGAGGATAAAAGGCAAGATAAGAAGGAAATTCGTGGGAAGAAGATTTGAAGAAATCTGGATTAAGGGTAACTTGATTACTAAGTTATCTCGAAAATCCAGATTTAAAAGGCCAGGATTACAATTCTAGAAGCAGGCGCCCACATAGATGGACCAGAAGAAGCCACGCGCCAAAGCGCGTGGCCTAACTCCACGAGATTGCCGCGGATCCGCGGCAATCTGAGCTTATCCAGATACGAGTTTTCGTGGAGGTGTTGTGATGGGACTCTACTTCCTTCTGCCCTATAAATATCACCTGCATTGCAACGTACAGAGCGTCCAGCGAAGAGCCAAGGGCCAAAAGCTAGGGTTTAGGTTTTTCTTCTTTCTTCTAGGTTAGATTTTATGTTCGTTTTTCTTTTATAAAATCTGTAACTGAGAGTGGAGGAAGCTTTCATGGAGGAAGGAGTCCATACTTGTACTGAGGTGACAGCGATGTAAGCCAACTCTTCTTCTATTGTTAATGAAATCTGCTTGAGGTTTGTCTTTTTTATTATTCTTGTTTTATTTCTTCGTGTTTTATTCTTGTATTTCTCTGTTCCTATTTTCTTCCATTGTTTTTCTCTAATGCCTTGTGAACAATGAGACCCAATTGCATTGAGACTGCCTAGCCAAAGAAGAACCCTTGATGGCTTATGGCGATGAACATCCTATACGCCATACTTGCAAGTCTTCCAAGAAAAGGTAAATCATCGCACGGATCAAAGGTAAGTAGGCTGAAGAGGTTTGTACGTGTTATAAGTTTTCTTTCTTTCCTTCTCTAGTTTAGATCACCATCCACATCTTTCCATATTCTTTCCCACAACTCATTGTAAATACCACTTTTCATTGTAAATATCGTTGTGACTAACAAAATAATTAAAAAAAAGATAAATTTTTAGGGATAACTTACAAACGCTTCCATCGCTAGTCCCTCCCTGAGGATCACGACCCGCATAGCCTTGCTACAGCGGATTAGTATTGAGAACCTCGCACACCTTTAATTCTTAAATCTAATATTTTATTTTTGCGTGCAGGAAATCTCGATCAACACTAGCCATGCAAGAGGAGCTCAATCAATTTGAGCGCAACCAAGTTTGGCACCTTGTTCCTAGGCCCCACGATAGACCAACAATTGGTACTAAGTGGATCTTAAGAACAAGTTGGATGAATCGGGTAATGTAGTTAGAAACAAGGCTAGGTTAGTTGCCCAAGGTTACACTCAAATCGAAGGGATCGATTTTGAAGAAACCTTTGCACCCGTAGCACGGCTTGAAGCCATACGGATGACACTAGCATTTGCCTCATATAAAGATTTCAAATTATTTCAAATGGATGTTAAAAGTGCTTTTCTAAATGGATTTATTGAAGAGGAGGTGTATGTTGAACAACCCCCCGGGTTTGTTGATCCTACACATTCGGATTTTGTTTTTAAATTAGATAAAGCTCTTTATGGTTTAAAACAAGCTCCTAGGGCTTGGTATGAAAGACTTTCTTCATTTTTGATTTCAAATGGTTTTAAGAAAGGTAAATTGACACAACATTGTTTACTAAACATGTAGAAAAAGATATTCTTATTGTGCAAATTTATGTAGATGATATTATTTTTGGTTCTACTAATGAATCTCTTTGCAAAGCTTTTGAGTCATGCATGAAGGATGAATTTGAAATGTCTATGATGGGGGACTCAACTATTCCTTGGACTCCAAATCAAGCAAAGGAAGGATGGGATCTTCATCAATCAAGCCAAGTACACAAAGGAACTAATCAAAAGGTTTGGGCTTGAAGGATCGAAAGTAAGCAAAACTCCCATGGCAACAACTACAAAGCTTGACAAGGATGAACAAGGTAAAAGTGTAGACATTAAATTATATCGTAGCATGATTGGTAGCTTGCTTTATTTGACGGCTAGTAGGCCGGATATATATGTTTTCCGTTTGTCTTTGTGCACGTTTTCAATCTTGTCCTAAAGAATCTCACATAATTGCGGTTAAACGCATAATTAGATACCTTAAGGGCACTATTGAAATGGGTTTGTAGTATCCTAAAACCGGATTATTTGAAATGAAGAGTTTTTCGGATGCCGACTATGCGGGTTGTAGGGTAGATAGGAAGAGCACAAGTGGAACATGTCAATTCTTAGGTAATTGTCTTGTATCTTGGTCTTCCAAAAAGCAAAATTCGGTAGCCCTATCAACCGCCGAGGCGGAGTATGTTGCAGCCGGAGCTTGTTGTGCACAAGTTCTTTGGATGAAACATACTCTCCTTGACTATGATTTACACTTTGATCATGTTAAAATATTTTGTGATAATACTAGTACTATTCACATGACAAAGAATGCAAATCAACATAGTAAAACCAAACACATTGACATTAGGTATCACTTTCTTAGAGATCATTATGAGAAAGGTGATATTGAGATTGATTATGTTTCTACCGATTTTCAACTTGCCGATATTTTACTAAACCTCTAGATTATGCTAGATTTTCTTTTATTTGTGGTGAGTTGAATGTTTGCATGATGGATTCTTAAAAATAAAATTTTTCACTTGGTATTTTAACCCTTTTTGATGTATGACAAAAAGGGGGAGAATAAGTTTAGTTTGATATTTAGTTTTGATATTATTTGAGTTTTATTTTATGAAGAAAAAGAAAGTTTGTTATTTAAGTTTTTGACAAAACTATTTTGCCTTGAATGCTTTATGTATTGTGCTTCCATAGTCAATTTTTTATACATAGCATTATTTGAGGGGGAGTTTTTCAAACTCCTCTTCCATGTTTATTTAAATAACCTATATGTTTTGTCATCATCAAAAAGGGGGAGATTGTTGGCCCAAGGTTACAATCACCCATGATTAGTGTATTTTGATGATTACAAAACATATTAGTTATTTGTACTAATAACATTTGTTGTTTAAGTGTGTTTCAGATTTCTATTCATTCTAGAAGTCTTCTCTCACAAATACAAGGATTTTGGACTCAAATCAACTCCATTGGGCTCAAGGAACAAGTGTTGAAGATTATATGAAGAAGCCTATTGAAGATCTTGAAGTCCTTAGAAACTTTGTAAGAAATAGAACGTTAAAGTTTGAGTATATGAAATTTGGCTCTAGGATTTGCACACACACTTGTTTCATATATTTCCTATGTTTTAAAAAGGTTATTTCTAAGTTTTATGCCTTAGTTTATATATACATGTACCAAAAGCTTTATATCTTGAAAATCTTGTATAAAACATGTGTATAAACTATTTTCTGCATAATACTTAGCTATATGTATTTTTAAAATATTTCTCAAAATTTTTCTAACTCAAAAACCAGCCCAGTTTTCTGTTTCAGGCAACTCCGGCCGACCGGCCCGGTTGACCGGCGATGTGTCTGGACATGCACTGTTTGTGCATGTCTGTCGGTCGACCGGACCGGTCGACCGACGGAGAGCAAATTGCTCACAGTTTGTTTCGGTCGACCGGACCGGTCGACCGGAAGAAGGAACTGCGTTTCCTCTTTTGGGACGGTCGACCGGACCGGTCGACCGAGAGCCAACGGCTCTTTGCAGCTGGCCTTGCGGTCGACCGGACCGGTCGACCGCCAAGCCTGCTATAGCCTAACGGCTCTTTCCTCTTTGGGCTATTTGAAAAACTGTTTTTGTTTTCAGCTTTAACAGATTTTTGGAGAGTTGTTGGGGAGCTTTTTCAGAGAAAATAAGACCAAAGAAATTATTTTTAACCTATTTTTAACCCTATAAATAGAGGAGAAGTCTCTCTTGCATATTACTAAGAAAATCCTCAAGTTTGTGTTGTTTTCAAAAGAGAAAAGAAAAGAGTTAAAGCTTTCATTCCAATTCTTTTTGAGCCTGTTTTTCAGTTGTGTTTGATTACTAATATCACTCTACAACTGAAGTTTTTCTCACCACATTTCATAGAACCAAAAATCCAATACTCATTCTATAGTGAAGTTGTAATTGAAGTGAGAGTGTTTGTAAAAGAGTTGAGAAAAAGTGTAGTGATCTTGTTGTGATCACTTTGTTCTTGTAATCCTTTCTTTGTGGAGCAACCTCTTCGGTAGAGGTCCTTTGTACTCGGTGGAGCTCGGTGCTCGGTCTTCGGTAGACCAAATTGTAAAGGCGTCCTCGGTGGATAGTGGAAACCCTTCACGGAGGTGAAGGCGGGGAGTAGAGCGGTGGCTCGAACCTCGAAACAAATCACTTTGTTTGCGATTGCCTTTGCGTCTAATTCTTGCTTTACTTTTCAATAGCTCCTTATTGCTTTCTATTGCATACTTGTGATATTGTTTAATTCTCTTGTGCTACTATTTACTTGCTTGTAATTCTTGCCATATATATTGTGTTTGCATCATTCTTCATATCATCCATTTCATACTTGTGTGTGCCAATCCCGTACTCATCCAACAAGAGCTTCACATAGCGCCTCAACCCATATCAAGGGGAATCAAGAGGAGTTTAGTCCAGAGCCTCGCAAGAGGAATTCAGCTACACTTGTTGAATTGTACTAAGTTGAGCCTCACTTGTTTTAGGTTCCGCATTTAGAGAGTTAAAATTTTAAGATTAGCAATCACACCTATTCACCCCCCTCTAGGTGTTTTTCAGGAGCTTCTTTGAAGCTTTACTTTAATCCATGCATATATAACTTCATGAGTTTTATCATCATCAAAAAGGGAGAGATTGTTGGCCCAAAGGCCTATCACTCTAGTTTTGATGATGATCAACTCATGTAGTTATTGTACTAATGATCTTGTGTTTATTTAGTCTCAGATTTGTGATCAAGATCTTAGTAGGTGTGTAGCTTTACAAAGGATTTAAAGTCAAATTTTGGAGCTAAACACGGTTTGATTCAAGAGCTTGTGCATCAAGACCACATCAAGTACTCAAGAGGAGTCTAGCTCTATGGATCGTGTTTGGACCAAGTCAAGAAGATGGGAAGACTTCAAGTGAAGACTTCATGAAGACTTGTGTCTAGGTTTATTTTTATAAGATTTTGATTTTAGCTAAAATGTAAAGGATAGAATAGTTGGTGGATTGCTCAAGTTACCATATACAAACACACACACTCTTGATTTAGATGAGTTTTCATAAAAGAATTTTTATTTTAGAAAAATACAAAAGAGTTTTCTTTAAAAATACCGGTTTGGTTTTTGGAATTCAAGTTTACATGTATTTAACCAAAACCAAATTTAGAGCTTAATGTCAAAAATATAGATATTTCACCATGTTTGTGTAGTGGATCATATCCATACACTCTATGCTTTCAAAGAGTTTAAAATATCTTGTTTTTTTATTTGGAGAAGTTTTGAAAAACCAATTTTGGAAAATACAGTTTTTGTTTTGAGCCAAATTTTTTAAGTTACAAAAATAGTCCAAATTGATTGTAACATGTCTTGATTTTGTGCAAGCATGTTTGTTTATCAAAGTATAACATTGAAACTATTTTTTGTAGATTTTTCATGATTTTATGGGATTTTATATGAGCCAAAATAACCAAGTTTTTAGTCCCAGAATTTCTGTCCAGGCTTCAGCCGGTCGACCTGGCCGGTCGACCGAAGTCTGAAGTCGGTCGACCGGGCGGTCGACCGACGTGCACAGACGTGCACGCCAAGTTCTGGCTGGAGGCCGGTCGACCGACCTGGTCGACCGTCCAGAGAGCCCTGCTCTCTGGAAAGGCCCGGTCGACCGGGCGATCGACCGGACAGAGAGTAGTGCTCTCTGTATCCAAGCCACGATCGACCCGGCCGGTCGACCGCTGCCCCAACGGTCAGAAAAATGACCGTTGGCGGTCGACCGGGCGGTCGACCGTTAGGCCACCTAGCTCCCAACGGCTAGTTTTTCTAACTCTATAAATTGGGACATTTGGGGCATTTTTCTATAATATTTTAAGAAGAGTTTTGGGCTAGTTTTTCCCACTTATTTCAGTGGTTATATCCACAAGTTTTAGAGCTTCATTTTCAAATCAAAAAGAGAGTTTTTATCTAGAGTGTTAAAAAGAGATTTTCTTGAGTTTTCCTCCACCATTTCCACCTAGTTTTTCTCACACAAACACTTGAGCTATCCATTGCTATATCTACCCGTAGGGATTTGTTGTGAGAGGATTTTAGGTGATCAAAGTGTTGTGATCACCAAAGTTCCATCATTTGCTTTGAGGAGGCGGACAAGTGTGTTCGCGGTGGTTTAGAGTTCGTGTGTGAACTCCTTGTTTGAGGTGCGGTCTCGGCGAGCTAAAGAGCTTGCGGTGTGTACGGACTAAGGAGTCAAGAGCTTGTAGGTGTTGCGGCACCGAGTGATCCAGTGGGATCGGTTATAGTGGAAATCCTTCAAGTGTGAAGCGGGGATGTAGAGCAAGGTGCTCGAACCTCGAAACAAATCTCCCGTGTTTGCGATTGCTCTTATCTCTCTCCCTTACTTGTTTATATCTTGCATGCTTATATTGCTTTCATCTTTATATGCTTGATATACATTGTGTGCTTTATTGATATATGCTTGGGGATTGTTTGCTAACACTTGTATTCAACCAAGAGAGCCAACGCGACACCTCAACTCTTATCTAGAGGAATCTTGAGGAATTAGTCCAGAGCCCTTCACGGGGAATTCAGCTACACTCTTGTGTTATACGTG
>JAVJIF010017225.1:0-70419 GCA_038442645.1 Agave tequilana | reverse complement strand
AGGAGTTTTGGACAAGAAGAGGGTGGTAAATCTGCGGTAAGGTTATTTTTGGAATTTCATATTTCATAAAAGATAATTGGCGGATAATTTTGAAAATATGAAATAATTTAGGGAGTAAAATATGATATTATGTAGATCTGGGGAGTATTTTAAATTTTAAAAGAATTTAGGGGTAATTTTGATATTATTATGATTTCGAGAGTATTTTTGAAATTATGAAAAATTTAGAGAGTACATATGAGATAGACCCTAAATAATAATATAAAAATAAATTTTATTTCTCTTTCTCTCTTCCTTTTACACTGTACTTTTCTTTTCTTTACTTTTCTTTTTTTTCCACTGCCTCACACATTCACCGACTTACTCCCGCCCTCTCGCTTTGTTCCCTCTTCTTATTAATCTCTCTCTCTCTCTCTCTTTCTCTTTCTCACATTCTCCCTCTCTCAATTCTCTATCCCTCTCTTTCTTTCTCTATTTATCATTGGCCTGACGGAGCTGCCACCATAGCCAGATGGCCTGTAATACCCCGTTCCCGGAATACGTACTTAGTTGCGTATTCAGATTTTTCGATCGTATTTTTCGATTTGTTTTCTATATTCATTCTGTATTATGAATTCCTTATATGATTGTTTTGTCTTGGATTTGGATTCGTGGATTCGGAGTCAGCCCTAGTCTGAACCGATGGCCCGATCCTAGAGTATTACTCGATTTAGACATTCTGATAATTAGAATTGACCGATTTTAGTTTTAAATATCATTTTCCAATATTATATATTTTCTATGATTTTCTAGATTTTTCTGGAATTAAAATGAAAGTCTTCAAAACCGGTGTCGGCCAGTGCCGCTGACCGATTCCTGGATTTTTATTTCACAATCAGCTAGGAATTTCTAGAAGGTCTTTTAGGCATTATTCCTTAGAATCATATTTTCTACCTACATTCTTTTTCTGAGGATTTTATGATTTTATGAAAATTCCATCGGAGTCGGTAGGTAACTGATTCCGGGATTTTTAGTTTTAAAACTATAAAGTATTTCTCAAAACGGATTTCACTATAATTCTTAGTTTAATATTCTTGATTTTTGATAATTATTTCGGGTCGTTCCGAGATACTTGAATTTCGGACGATTCCGGTATTTTTCCCGAAAGATTTCCGCATCCGCAACTGAATCCCGGGAATCCGCCACTTCCATTATTTTCATCTTCTTTTCCAAGAAAATATCTTCTCATTATAATTTCTTTTCCATTTTTCCTTTTCCTTTATTTCTTTCCTTCCTCCACAAGCCTAGCTTTTCCTATTTTCCAAAATCCCAAAATTCCTTTTTCTTCCACCAACTTCCACCAAGATATCTCCACCACAAATATCTCATTCTCTCTCTCTCCCATGGCCGGCCAAGTGGCCAAGTGAGGGACACCTCACCCTCCCCCTATTTACACAAAACCCCCTCTCTTTTCATTATTTGCATCTCCTTCATAAATCTAAAACCTATATAACTTTCCCTTACATTTCTTTTCCTTTTTCTTTCTTTTCTCTTCTCATTTCTTTCTTCTTCTTCCTCTTCTCCAAGAGAGCCAGCCGACCCTCACCGCCGGCCAGCCATCTCGTCGCCGGCGAGGACCCCTCCCAACTCCGGCCAAACTCCACCTCCTCCAACACCAACAACAACAACTCCTCCATCTCCTTCTTCCTCAAGGATCATCACCATCTCTACCTTTCCTCTTCTTCTTCATCATCAACCACCACCACTCCTTTTGGTAAGTAATTTCCTCACCAAGACTTGTACAACTCTTAGTCTACTTATGTTTGCATATTCTTGTTGATTTGTGTCTTCAATTCTTGTTATTTAGCCATCAAACCCAACCCTAGAAAATCTGTTCTGTTTGCTGTTTTCCCACGATTAGTCGACTAGACCTAGACATTAGTCGACTAACTTATTCTGTCCTGTGAAACACAATTCTAGGAAACACAGTATTAGTCGACTTACCTTAGTTCCTAGTCGACTAGAGGCCCTTAGTCGACTACACCCTTGACCCTAGTCGACTAACTTTTCCTGAACCAAAACCTTAACTCTCTGTATCACAGTTTTAGTCGACTTAGCCTAACTATCAGTCGACTTGTCATGTCTGTTAGTCGACTACCCCTATGACCCTAGTCGACTAACTTTTCCTGAATCAGAAACCCAACTCTCTGTTTCACAGTTTTGGTCGACCAGACCCTACTGTTAGTCGACTAACTCCGCTATTAGTCGACTACTCTTCCATCCTAGTCGACTAACTTTGCCTATCTGTCTTAGTTGATTCCTTTCTTGAACATGAACCTTACCCTCTAGACTTATATCATGTATAGGTATTACTTCACTTGTCATTTGACAAACATCATCTTCTCTTCTCTTTTTCTCTCTCCTCTTCTCTCTACATATTTATATCAGGTTTTGTGGCGCATCCCAAGCTTCCGTGGATTACGGCTCTTTCGGTATTTTGGAGTTTAGGCGAGTATTCTCACTCGCTACCTTCTTGTATGCGAGTAGTCTCGCTCTTCGCTCTTCTCTATTTGATTTCCCGTTTCGTCGGGACGATAAGTATTTCGCATCTTATTTCCCTATTCATGTTTGCCCTGCAATTGCTTATATTATGGTAGCTTCATCTTGTACTTGTGCCATGCTATTGATATGCTTACTTCTTTATCATATACTATGCGTGGCAGACCCTTCGTGATCGTTGTATTCTTGGTTTCTGATATGTTATCACTTGCCCTGCTATTATTTCAGATCTGTTAGTTACATGCTTCCTTTTAACACATGTATATCACCTGACATCTAGTATGTTATCACCTGACCACCTGACATGCCACTATCTGGCAAGACCATCTTGTTATGTCATGACTTACCCAGACTTATTATCAATCCATTGTTATGCATGTTACTTGATATACATCACCATTTATCATGCTATCTCTTGACACCAAGCATGATACACCGATTCTTATAATTATCACGATAAAGGGAATGTAGTACCTGATTACTGTTATGTACTGATCACTGTTATGTATTCTTGTTATGATATTGCTCATTCCCGAAATCTGATAATTATGTTCATAAGCTATAAAAAGGACAACTTGTATGGGGAATGGGAGGAAGTGATGGATGCCGGAATGATACCTTGCTTATAGTGATGGAATATGTATATGCGGCGGAAAGTTTTAGTGGGACTAAGGCCCACATGTTACTGTTAGGGGGACTTTGGGCCTCCAAACCGGTCCCAGGTGTATGGGAACCTTTGGACCATTAAACTGGTCCCAGGTGTATGTACCACTATAAGAAGCTCTGTCAGTTCTCCATCTGCTTCCGTTAACAACCCTCGACTTGCTTATATATGGATGTATGTGGGTTGGCCGTACACCAGGTCACATACCGAGATATATGGGTCAAACGAGTAATAATAATAATAGGTGTTTCCTGTGACCCCAGTTATGATTACTGTTATGATTCCTGTTTTGATACCTGTTATGCACTCTTGTCACATCTGTTATGTATTCTTGTTATGACTACTTTGCAACTCTGATTCTATACGCTTAGATATTCGGTGGCATGAGATAACGGTATATAGATGAGGGTTTCCTTGTTTGGATTATTCCTTCGATGTACTAGTCTCATGGGACCGTAACCTAAGCGTATACAATCAATTTTGCTTGTGATCAGTTTTACTTCGGATTTCCTGTTTTACGATTGTTACGTTATACCCGTTCTTATATATACTTCATTTGTGTTCTAACCCTCCTGTCTTCTTTACTTGACTCTTGTACTCACCCTTGGCTCGCCACCTGGCTTTTGCATCCTACTCGCCTGGGGAGTTTCACTGACTCCCCTGGATTCTCATGTCCAGGTCCTGGAGCCCGGAGCGGGAGGATCTCCCCCTTTGCTGCTCAGAGTAGCGCAGCGGTGGCGTGGATCCCCAGCCGACCTTTCAGAGCTCCATCCTTCCAGACCCCCTGTATGTCTCTCGAGTTTTCCTTTTTAAACTCGTGAGTGCCCTTTTTCTATTCATACTTGTACATTCCTTGTATACATGTATGTGGACACCCTTTTATACTGTTCATATATGTATATCTTTGTATTCTCGCATCTGCGCATACTAGTGATATGATATTCATGTAATATTGTGATCACTTCTGATGATAACTGTGTAATTGTACTATATGTGTTGGAATGTATAATGCACCACTGCTTCCGTACTCTGATTCTTGTCTGTACTGATGCTTAGCGTATATACGGAGGGTAGTTTTGACCTACGTATATACGTCGCAGTGACGTCCCCGTATCCGTGGAATCGGGGCGTTACAGTTGGTATCAGAGCTTAGGCTCTAAACCTCTTCAGTACGTCCAGAAGGCAAATCAATGGTAAAGAGATTTGCAACTGGAATACATGAGTCTTGGTTATACATTCCAACTACAAGTGCAGAGTTATCTATTTCTTGACTATCCTTCCTTTGATTCTTAATTCCTCCTATCCTTTCCCTGTTTTGGTTTTATGAAGCCTTATACTATCTTAAGATATGACTAGACTAGAAAGGTTGTGGCTGGTTCTGCATGAAGCTATTATGTGATCTCTTCGGTGAATCCTATGAAGCTTGGTATTCTCCAGATCGATCTTGATCTGGCTATCTTTCAGAAGACAGCAGTCGGGATTCTTAATTATCGGCCTTCTTTATTATGCTCAGGACTATCAGGGTTTTCTTTATCTTCGGTATTCTGGCTTATTTATTGCACAGCCACGACATCAGCAGTATTATTCAGCATTTTCGAAGATTTATACAGCGGGAAGTGCAGAGGAGGATTATTGTTCAGTCGACTTGAGAGCCCTACCTATAGTATTTCATATCTTAATCGGTATAAATTCCACCTTTGTCCCATTTGTATTCAATTTACCCCTTATCGAAATTGCGAGGACGCAATTTTTTGTAAGGTGGGTGGAATGTAATACCCCGTTCCCGAATACGTACTTAGTTGCGTATTCATTTTTCGATCGTATTTTTCGATTTGTTTTCTGTATTCATTCTGTATTATGAATTCCTTATATGATTGTTTTGTCTTGGATTTGGATTCGTGGATTCGGAGTCAGCCCTAGTCTGAACCGAAGGCCCGATCCTAGAGTATTACTCGATTTAGACATTCTGATAATTAGAATTGACCGATTTTAGTTTTAAATATCATTTTCCAATATTATATATTTTCTATGATTTTCTAGATTTTTCTGGAATTAAATGAAAGTCTTCAAAACCGGTGTCGGCCAGTGCCGCTGACCGATTCCTGGATTTTTATTTCACAATCAGCTAGGAATTTCTAGAAGGTCCTTTAGGCATTATTCCTTAGAATCATATTTTCTACCTACATTCTTTTTCTGAGGATTTTATGATTTTATGAAAATTCCATCGGAGTCGGTAGGTAACTGATTCCGGGATTTTTAGTTTTAAAACTATAAAGTATTTCTCAAAACGGATTTCACTATAATTCTTAGTTTAATATTCTTGATTTTTGATAATTATTTCGGGTCGTTCCGAGATACTTGAATTTCGGACGATTCCGGTATTTTTCCCGAAAGATTTCCGCATCCGCAACTGAATCCCGGGAATCCGCCACTTCCATTATTTTCATCTTCTTTCCCAAGAAAATATCTTCTCATTATAATTTCTTTTCCATTTTTCCTTTTCCTTTATTTCTTTCCTTCCTCCACAAGCCTAGCTTTTCCTATTTTCCAAAATCCCAAAATTCCTTTTTCTTCACCAACTTCCACCAAGATATCTCCACCACAAATATCTCATTCTCTCTCTCTCCCATGGCCGGCCAAGTGGCCAAGTGAGGGACACCTCACCCTCCCCTATTTACACAAAACCCCCTCTCTTTTCATTATTTGCATCTCCTTCATAAAATCTAAAACCTATATAAACTTTCCCTTACATTTCTTTTCCTTTTTCTTTCTTTTCTCTTCTCATTTCTTTCTTCTTCTTCCTCTTCTCCAAGAGAGCCAGCCGACCCTCACCGCCGGCCAGCCATCTCGTCGCCGGCGAGGACCCCTCCCAACTCCGGCCAAACTCCACCTCCTCCAACACCAACAACAACAACTCCTCCATCTCCTTCTTCCTCAAGGATCATCACCATCTCTACCTTTCCTCTTCTTCTTCATCATCAACCACCACCACTCCTTTTGGTAAGTAATTTCCCTCACCAAGACTTGTACAACTCTTAGTCTACTTATGTTTGCATATTCTTGTTGATTTGTGTCTTCAATTCTTGTTATTTAGCCATCAAACCCAACCCTAGAAAATCTGTTCTGTTTGCTGTTTTCCCACGATTAGTCGACTAGACCTAGACATTAGTCGACTAACTTATTCTGTCCTGTGAAACACAATTCTAGGAAACACAGTATTAGTCGACTTACCTTAGTTCCTAGTCGACTAGAGGCCCTTAGTCGACTACACCCTTGACCCTAGTCGACTAACTTTTCCTGAACCAAAACCTTAACTCTCTGTATCACAGTTTTAGTCGACTTAGCCTAACTATCAGTCGACTTGTCATGTCTGTTAGTCGACTACCCCTATGACCCTAGTCGACTAACTTTTCCTGAATCAGAAACCCAACTCTCTGTTTCACAGCTTTGGTCGACCAGACCCTACTGTTAGTCGACTAACTCCGCTATTAGTCGACTACTCTTCCATCCTAGTCGACTAACTTTGCCTATCTGTCTTAGTTGATTCCTTTCTTGAACATGAACCTTACCTCTAGACTTATATCATGTATAGGTATTACTTGACTTGTCATTTGACAAACATCATCTTCTCTTCTCTTTTCTCTCTCCTCTTCTCTCTACATATTTATATCAGGTTTTGTGGCGCATCCCAAGCTTCCGTGGATTACGGCTCTTTCGGTATTTTGGAGTTTAGGCGAGTATTCTCACTCGCTACCTTCTTGTATGCGAGTAGTCTCGCTCTTCGCTCTTCTCTATTTGATTTCCCGTTTCGTCGGGACGATAAGTATTTCGCATCTTATTTCCCTATTCATGTTTGCCCTGCAATTGCTTATATTATGGTAGCTTCATCTTGTACTTGTGCCATGCTATTGATATGCTTACTTCTTTATCATATACTATGCGTGGCAGACCCTTCGTGATCGTTGTATTCTTGGTTTCTGATATGTTATCACTTGCCCTGCTATTATTTCAGATCTGTTAGTTACATGCTTCCTTTTAACACATGTATATCACCTGACATCTAGTATGTTATCACCTGACCACCTGACATGCCACTATCTGGCAAGACCATCTTGTTATGTCATGACTTACCCAGACTTATTATCAATCCATTGTTATGCATGTTACTTGATATACATCACCATTTATCATGCTATCTCTTGACACCAAGCATGATACACCGATTCTTATAATTATCACGATAAAGGGAATGTAGTACCTGATTACTGTTATGTACTGATCACTGTTATGTATTCTTGTTATGATATTGCTCATTCCCGAAATCTGATAATTATGTTCATAAGCTATAAAAAGGACAACTTGTATGGGGAAAGGGAGGAAGTGATGGATGCCGGAATGATACCTTGCTTATAGTGATGGAATATGATATATGCGGCGGAAAGTTTTAGTGGGACTAAGGGCCCACATGTTTACTGTTAGGGGACTTTGGGCCTCCAAACCGGTCCCAGGTGTATGGGAACCTTTGGACCATTAAACTGGTCCCAGGTGTATGTACCACTATAAGAAGCTCTGTCAGTTCTCCATCTGCTTCCGTTAACACCCTCGACTTGCTTATATATGGATGTATGTGGGTTGGCCGTACACCAGGTCACATACCGAGATATATGGGTCAGACGAGTAATAATAATAATAGGTGTTTCCTGTGACCCCAGTTATGATTACTGTTATGATCCTGTTTTGATACCTGTTATGCACTCTTGTCACATCTGTTATGTATTCTTGTTATGACTACTTTGCAACTCTGATTCTATACGCTTAGATATTCGGTGGCATGAGATAACGGTATATAGATGAGGGTTTCCTTGTTTGGATTATTCCTTCGATGTACTAGTCTCATGGGACCGTAACCTAAGCGTATACAATCAATTTTGCTTGTGATCAGTTTTACTTCGGATTTCCTGTTTTACGATTGTTACGTTATACCCGTTCTTATATATACTTCATTTGTGTTCTAACCCTCCTGTCTTCTGTACTTGACTCTTGTACTCACCCTTGGCTCGCCACCTGGCTTTTGCATCCTACTCGCCTGGGGAGTTTCACTGACTCCCCTGGATTCTCATGTCCAGGTCCTGGAGCCCGGAGCGGGAGGATCTCCCCTTTGCTGCTCAGAGTAGCGCAGCGGTGGCGTGGATCCCCAGCCGACCTTTCAGAGCTCCATCCTTCCAGACCCCCTGTATGTCTCTCGAGTTTTCCTTTTTAAACTCGTGAGTGCCCTTTTTCTATTCATACTTGTACATTCCTTGTATACATGTATGTGGACACCTTTTATACTGTTCATATATGTATATCTTTTGTATTCTCGCATCTGCGCATACTAGTGATATGATATTCATGTAATATTGTGATCACTTCTGATGATAACTGTGTAATTGTACTATATGTGTTGGAATGTATAATGCACCACTGCTTCCGTACTCTGATTCTTGTCTGTACTGATGCTTAGCATATATACGGGAGGGTAGTTTTGACCTACGTATATACGTCGCAGTGACGTCCCCGTATCCGTGGAATCGGGGCGTTACAGGTTGGTATCAGAGCTTAGGCTCTAAACCTCTTCAGTACGTCCAGAAGGCAAATCAATGGTAAAGAGATTTGCAACTGGAATACATGAGTCTTGGTTATACATTCCAACTACAAGTGCAGAGTTATCTATTTCTTGACTATCCTTCCTTTGATTCTTAATTCCTCCTTTCCTTTCCCTGTTTTGGTTTTATGAAGCCTTATACTATCTTAAGATATGACTAGACTAGAAAGGTAGTGGCTGGTTCTGCATGAAGCTATTATGTGATCTCTTCGGTGAATCCTATGAAGCTTGGTATTCTCCAGATCGATCTTGATCTGGCTATCTTTCAGAAGACAGCAGTCGGGATTCTTAATTATCGGCCTTCTTTATTATGCTCAGGACTATCAGGGTTTTCTTTATCTTCGGTATTCTGGCTTATTTATTGCACAGCCACGACATCAGCAGTATTATTCAGCATTTTTCGAAGATTTATACAGCCGGAAGTGCAGAGGAGGATTATTGTTCAGTCGACTTGAGAGCCCTACCTATAGTATTTCATATCTTAATCGGTATAAATTCCACCTTTGTCCCATTTGTATTCAATTTACCCCTTATCGAAATTGCGAGGACGCAATTTTTTGTAAGGTGGGTGGAATGTAATACCCCGTTCCCGGAATACGTACTTAGTTGCGTATTCAGATTTTTCGATCGTATTTTCGATTGTTTTCTGTATTCATTCTGTATTATGAATTCCTTATATGATTGTTTTGTCTTGGATTTGGATTCGTGGATTCGGAGTCAGCCCTAGTCTGAACCGAAGGCCCGATCCTAGAGTATTACTCGATTTAGACATTCTGATAATTAGAATTGACCGATTTTAGTTTTAAATATCATTTTCCAATATTATATATTTTCTATGATTTTCTAGATTTTTCTGGAATTAAAATGAAAGTCTTCAAAACCGGTGTCGGCCAGTGCCGCTGACCGATTCCTGGATTTTTATTTCACAATCAGCTAGGAATTTCTAGAAGGTCCTTTAGGCATTATTCCTTAGAATCATATTTTCTACCTACATTCTTTTTCTGAGGATTTTATGATTTTATGAAAATTCCATCGGAGTCGGTAGGTAACTGATTCGGGATTTTTAGTTTTAAAACTATAAAGTATTTCTCAAAACGGATTTCACTATAATTCTTAGTTTAATATTCTTGATTTTTGATAATTATTTCGGGTCGTTCCGAGATACTTGAATTTCGGACGATTCCGGTATTTTTCCCGAAAGATTTCCGCATCCGCAACTGAATCCCGGGAATCCGCCACTTCCATTATTTTCATCTTCTTTCCCAAGAAAATATCTTCTCATTATAATTTCTTTTCCATTTTTCCTTTTCCTTTATTTCTTTCCTTCCTCCACAAGCCTAGCTTTTCCTATTTTCCAAAATCCCAAAATTCCTTTTTCTTCCACCAACTTCCACCAAGATATCTCCACCACAAATATCTCATTCTCTCTCTCTCCCATGGCCGGCCAAGTGGCCAAGTGAGGGACACCTCACCCTCCCCCTATTTACACAAAACCCCCTCTCTTTTCATTATTTGCATCTCCTTCATAAAATCTAAAACCTATATAAACTTTCCCTTACATTTCTTTTCCTTTTTCTTTCTTTTCTCTTCTCATTTCTTTCTCTTCTTCCTCTTCTCCAAGAGAGCCAGCCGACCCTCACCGCCGGCCAGCCATCTCGTCGCCGGCGAGGACCCCTCCCAACTCCGGCCAAACTCCACCTCCTCCAACACCAACAACAACAACTCCTCCATCTCCTTCTTCCTCAAGGATCATCACCATCTCTACCTTTCCTCTTCCTCTTCATCATCAACCACCACCACTCCTTTGGTAAGTAATTTCCCTCACCAAGACTTATACAACTCTTAGTCTACTTATGTTTGCATATTCTTGTTGATTTGTGTCTTCAATTCTTGTTATTTAGCCATCAAACCCAACCCTAGAAAATCTGTTCTGTTTGCTGTTTTCCCACGATTAGTCGACTAGACCTAGACATTAGTCGACTAACTTATTCTGTCCTGTGAAACACAATTCTAGGAAACACAGTATTAGTCGACTTACCTTAGTTCCTAGTCGACTAGAGGCCCTTAGTCGACTACACCCTTGACCCTAGTCGACTAACTTTTCCTGAACCAAAACCTTAACTCTCTGTATCACAGTTTTAGTCGACTTAGCCTAACTATCAGTCGACTTGTCATGTCTGTTAGTCGACTACCCCTATGACCCTAGTCGACTAACTTTTCCTGAATCAGAAACCCAACTCTCTGTTTCACAGTTTTGGTCGACCAGACCCTACTGTTAGTCGACTAACTCCGCTATTAGTCGACTACTCTTCCATCCTAGTCGACTAACTTTGCCTATCTGTCTTAGTTGATTCCTTTCTTGAACATGAACCTTACCCTCTAGACTTATATCATGTATAGGTATTACTTGACTTGTCATTTGACAAACATCATCTTCCCTTCTCTTTTCTCTCTCCTCTTCTCTCTACATATTTATATCAGGTTTTGTGGCGCATCGCAAGCTTCCGTGGATTACGGCTCTTTCGGTATTTTGGAGTTTAGGCGAGTATTCTCACTCGCTACCTTCTTGTATGCGAGTAGTCTCGCTCTTCGCTCTTCTCTATTTGATTTCCCGTTTCGTCGGGACGATAAGTATTTCGCATCTTATTTCCCTATTCATGTTTGCCCTGCAATTGCTTATATTATGGTAGCTTCATCTTGTACTTGTGCCATGCTATTGATATGCTTACTTCTTTATCATATACTATGCGTGGCAGACCCTTCGTGATCGTTGTATTCTTGGTTTCTGATATGTTATCACTTGCCCTGCTATTATTTCAGATCTGTTAGTTACATGCTTCCTTTAACACATGTATATCACCTGACATCTAGTATGTTATCACCTGACCACCTGACATGCCACTATCTGGCAAGACCATCTTGTTATGTCATGACTTACCCAGACTTATTATCAATCCATTGTTATGCATGTTACTTGATATACATCACCATTTATCATGCTATCTCTTGACACCAAGCATGATACACCGATTCTTATAATTATCACGATAAAGGGAATGTAGTACCTGATTACTGTTATGTACTGATCACTGTTATGTATTCTTGTTATGATATTGCTCATTCCCGAAATCTGATAATTATGTTCATAAGCTATAAAAAGGACAACTTGTATGGGGAATGGGAGGAAGTGATGGATGCCGGAATGATACCTTGCTTATAGTGATGGAATATGATATATGCGGCGGAAAGTTTTAGTGGGACTAAGGGCCCACATGTTTACTGTTAGGGGGACTTTGGGCCTCCAAACCGGTCCCAGGTGTATGGGAACCTTTGGACCATTAAACTGGTCCCAGGTGTATGTACCACTATAAGAAGCTCTGTCAGTTCTCCATCTGCTTCCGTTAACAACCCTCAACTTGCTTATATATGGATGTATGTGGGTTGGCCGTACACCAGGTCACATACCGAGATATATGGGTCAGACGAGTAATAATAATAATAGGTGTTTCCTGTGACCCCAGTTATGATTACTGTTATGATTCCTGTTTTGATACCTGTTATGCACTCTTGTCACATCTGTTATGTATTCTTGTTATGACTACTTTGCAACTCTGATTCTATACGCTTAGATATTCGGTGGCATGAGATAACGGTATATAGATGAGGGTTTCCTTGTTTGGATTATTCCTTCGATGTACTAGTCTCATGGGACCGTAACCTAAGCGTATACAATCAATTTTGCTTGTGATCAGTTTTACTTCGGATTTCCTGTTTTACGATTGTTACGTTATACCCGTTCTTATATATACTTCATTTGTGTTCTAACCCTCCTGTCTTCTGTACTTGACTCTTGTACTCACCTTGGCTCGCCACCTGGCTTTGCATCCTACTCGCCTGGGGAGTTTCACTGACTCCCCTGGATTCTCATGTCCAGGTCCTGGAGCCCGGAGCGGGAGGATCTCCCCCTTTGCTGCTCAGAGTAGCGCAGCAGTGGCGTGGATCCCCAGCCGACCTTTCAGAGCTCCATCCTTCCAGACCCCCTGTATGTCTCTCGAGTTTTCCTTTTTAAACTCGTGAGTGCCCTTTTTCTATTCATACTTGTACATTCCTTGTATACATGTATGTGGACACCCTTTTATACTGTTCATATATGTATATCTTTTGTATTCTCGCATCTGCGCATACTAGTGATATGATATTCATGTAATATTGTGATCACTTCTGATGATAACTGTGTAATTGTACTATATGTGTTGGAATGTATAATGCACCACTGCTTCCGTACTCTGATTCTTGTCTGTACTGATGCTTAGCGTATATACGGGAGGGTAGTTTTGACCTACGTATATACGTCGCAGTGACGTCCCCGTATCCGTGGAATCGGGGCGTTACATGGCCATGCCACCGCCGCAACCATGCCCATGCTAGCCCCTGCCCACGCCACCAGCTCTATCTCTCTCTCTTTCAATAAAAATTAATATATATAATTCATGTTTTATTATAACATACAAATGAATTAAATATATATTTTGTGACTACTAGATTGTAAATTAAAGAAATTCCATATTAATAAATAACTTAATTTTAATATGGTTGCGAAGGGTTTGAAGATAAATAATTGTACATAATTAATATGTGATATGGATCAATAATATTAAAACTATTAGATTAAACAATAATATATTGATAAATGCTTAATGATTGGAGAAAAGCAAGAGAGTTTAGAAAAGTGTTATATGAAAGCAAGTGAGTGTCTCTGGCTTCTCATAATTTAACCGCTGTAGTAATGGCTATATGCGTTACGATCGGTCACTGATATTGCATATTTACTATCACATTTTCGTATTTTATCTTAAATAAACTATGCTATTTAATCATTTTTATCATTTAATTTTGTGCAAGCCTTTACTAAAGGAAATGGAAAAGAGACGAGGCCAAAAACCCATTTAAATTCTGATTTAAATGATAATTAAGGATTGGGACAAATATTTAGGAGATCACCTGAAGATCAGAGCAAAATAGAAGATCACACCATATGGAAACCAGTTAAAATCTGAATTTCTTTAAATTAATTTTGGTTAGTTGAAGACCATCAGTGATATCGACAAATCCAGAGCCAAAACTGAAAAAACCTATGGATAAAAGGAGCAACAAGACAACGGGAAGCACCACTCCCTGGGTATGGCCACCTGGCTAAATCCAGGCCACGAAAACGTGACCCAAGCCGTATTTTTGCGGCTATGTTAAAAGATAAGGGAGCGTTTGCTCCCCTTATCTTCTTACTCCAACTCTTCCATTTCACTTATAATACTGAGATTTCTGAAGGCCTGGGGAGAGGACTGAGCAGAGATAGATTTTAGACTAGGTTTTTACTCTAGTTTAGTTTCGGGTTATTGTTTTTATTTTTATATAATTTTCAGATTTATTTATGTAACTCAGAGGAGAAAAGAGTTTCATGAGAGAAAGAGAGTGAAGGTTGTACCGAGAGTGACACCTGTGTAAGTGTTATTTTTTCTTTCATAGTTACTTTATTTAATCAAAAGTTACACTTTTATGCTCTTCTATTTTTCTTCTTTTCTTTTTCGTTTTGATGATAATCCAAGTGCGTTGAATAGCATGGCATTGTTTGCCTCTGTGAGTGCCACTGATAGCTCCTGATGATTGATTCCTCCCAAAAGTTTATTATCATTTCATACTTGCTCAAGGTAGTCTTGATGTAATATGGATGGGGATAGAATTAGATCTTATAGGTTATGCGCTAATCGCCTCCAAATCAAGGTAAACTTGCCAATGCTCCAAGGTAATTCATCAACCAGAAGAGTTAAATAAGTATTTAGGTTTTCTTTCTTTTGATTTCTTAGTATAGAACACACATCTTTTATCAACAATCACCATCTTCAATTACCTTCTTCTTCTATCTTCCATTTTCTCCCACTTAACATAGATTCATTTTTCCTTTTTCTTGTAAAAACAAAGAAAAACTATTAACCAGTTTTCTGTAGCCTAAAGAGAACTTATCAACATACTTCCATCGCATATCTCTCCTTGTAGATCACGATCTGCTTAGCTATTTGCTATAGCGATAGAATTGAGAACCTTGCACTTTCCTAATCTTCATTTCTGAACTCTGTATTTTTGTGCATAGGTCAAACCTCAATCAAATTTTGGCGTCGTTGCCAGGGAGGGACTATAAGTATTTCTTGTTATGTTTTTAAAGGTCAAATTTTTTTTCTCTATTTTTATGTGCATGGGCTGATTTAAAGGAAAAGAGAGTTGTAGAAATATATAAGAGAGTTGTAGAAATATATAAGTGGTTCTGGGACTCTGCGCTAGAAACAGAGCCCAGAAACCTTCAAGCTTGTCATGCAAACATGACAAAAATCGCATTTCCTCGCCAAGTTGAGTGGACTACTCATCTTTCTTGCAGGGTGAATGAATTGTAAAGTTTAGCTTTCTACTACTGTTAATTTTCTTATCTAGTTTATTGTATACACATTTTTAACCTCAACAGCAAATCATGTTTGTTATATGCTAAAAAAATATTTAGACTTAACATTCAAGGCATTTGTTTAATTCGTTTACATTTTTACTTCACTGTTGAAGAGTACTAGAGCAAAGGTATATTTGCATCGCATGTAGCTTAGGAAACACACTTGTATGATTAATTGCTTAAGTATTATTTAGCTATATACATACACACACGCAGTAAAATGAATTAAGAGCATATTCTTAAACAAGATAAGGTAGGAAGTCATTATCCTCCCTTGAGCCACAAATCATCTCTTCACTCACTAACCAAGCCTAACTAAAACTGAGTAGACGTGGCTCTAGGGATATCTCGAACTCAAATAGGAGATTGACTTAAGGAAAAAGTTGTTAGAGTTTGACTCTTGCCAAATCGGTGTCAAAGGTTGGGGATTGAGAGGTGAAACCTCGAAGAATAGTGGTTTGGCATAATTAGGCTTGTTGCTTAGGTATAGATACCTTCCATTAGTCTTGTCTCTACCTAGCCGATTAACTTATGATCAGATTGCTGCAATATACCCCCGTGGACAGTCTAACCAGTTAGGAGTCATCTAAGTCTAAGGTCTACCCTAACTTTGTCTAGATTTTTCTTTCTTTTTGTTTTTTATTTGTTTGTTTATTTTTGTTTTGACATTTTTGTGATATGGATTACAATTATAATTATTCCACTACATATAGTGATTCATACTTCACCCTGACCTCTTTCAATTTGGATATTACCAACCCGATGTTTCATAACGTTAACTAACCAAGCATGTTAGACTAGTCTTATCTGAATCAATATCTACTCCAGTCCCAATATTATGAACAAGACTGGAATAATCATCACCATTATTCACAGAGTCAGTGGGGATACAACTCTCCCGAGTCATATGGTAAACCACATCTTACCAACATTCAACTTCTTCTTTTCTAGAATAACCTATAGAGAAAAAATTAAATTTCAAAAAGATTCTAGAAGGTTGCATGAGTCCGAGCGACAAGTTCAAAACATGAACGACTCATAATCTCATCAAAATTTTCAAATCAAAGATCCCTATTCCATGTTCCAAGTCTCACAACAAGAAGAAGAACCTATTGACTTAGAAAGAGGATAGAAAACATGATTCAGTATCAAAATAATTTCAACCAATCAAATCTTGATTGTACCCAGTCTATCAATAGGCTAGAAGCATAAATGAGTTATTTGATCAACACAAATAATGATAGGAATGAGGAAACTGTCCCTCCTAATTTTTGACCATTTTCGATTCCCCTAGCCATATTGATAGGAACAAAGAATCATGGTGTCTTGGAGATTTTAACCAGGATTCAATTCCACCACAACATATTGAACTTGACAAATCCCAAACCATAGGGAAATTGGTAAGTTTTCATTTTAATGAAATTGAACTTGAACATGAATGTGACCTCGATCCACAACTTTATGATTCAATCTAATTTTTGAATCTATGCTGACTCCGATATTCTTACCTAATTTGGACCCATTCACGAGCCAACAATGATTCCTGTACATATAGATTTTGAAATTGAACCACCTACTTTTGAAAGTCACATTCCAATGATGGGAAAAGAATGTGAATTTCAATTCTTTGATTTGAACACAACTCTTGAACTAAAACTGACTTTAAAGCACAAACTTGATTTTCCTGAGTTAGTATTACTTCTCAAACCTTTCATTCTTGAGCCCAAGTTAGCCATTTCTTCGAATCAAATTCTACTGTTGGACATAGGTAAAGACCATAATGACTCCGTGATGATTTTCCAAGATTGTCAAGGGGATAATTTTCATGATAGGATCTTGCATGATCCTATTCATATTGGGGAATGTAAATATGTAAATAGAAAAGAGATCATAAAATATGAGTTCCTTGATAATCCACAATATTTATATTGGGCGGCAATGCTTGGCTCAATCCGACCACCACTGGAACACCACCTTGAGGTAACATTGTTCCTTTCCTTTCTTTTTTTTCATGCATACATGCATTCATTTATAAATTAAGGACAATATATGAAATAGGTGTTGGGGAAAGTTCTAACATAACATAGGTTTTCTTTTTATTTATAAAAAATATATATATAACGTTTTTTTCCTTTAAAAACTTTTTGAAAAGAGAAATAATATTTTGACCTACTTTTGATAAGAAATTAATTTAATTTTAAGAAATAAAAGAATCATAATTAGGATTTGTTATTTGATTAAAATAAGATTTTTTTGTTTGATTTCTATGGTTAGAAAGAAAAAATTGGAAAGTAATTTAGTCTTGATTTTTACCTTGATGAAATATGCATATTTTATACACTTACACACTTAGAGTTCAAAAACAAAGATTCTTATGTCTTATATATATATAAGAAAAATAAATAAATCTAATTATTGATTAGCTCGGTGCTTTGCCCTAAGCAAGCCTTGGTATTTATGCGAAAGGTAATTTGGTAAGTTTGAAATATACCAAGGCTTGCTTAGGGCAAAGCACCGAGCTAATCAATAATTAGATTTGTTTATTTTCCTTATATGTATATATATCAAAAAATCAGCTGATTAAGCTGGGTATTTGTGCCTCATAAAGCATAAGTATTCACACCTAAAAGTAATACATATAACTAATAAAATTCTTAAGTTTTGTAGCCTTATTTGCTCGAGTTCTTAAATCCTTGGGGTGTTTTCTAACCCGGTGCCCTAAGACCTTCCGGTTTGGGAGTCACTACTAAAAGCACGTTACATTAGCAGACTAGAAAGCGTAATACAACTAAAGATATTATCATCAAAAATATGAAAAATAAGAAATAAGAGTTAGAGTTGAAGAATCCCGAGTCAAATTTTGCAGTCACAACGGTGCATATGACTTAAGATAAAATAATAGATTAGATGAGAAATACAGTTTGACTTTTTATCTTATTGAAAATAAGTTTTTAAATAAAGACTAAGTTTAGGAATGAAAAGTTCAATTTTCCTATAACATATAGATTATTTAATTCTTACAATAATACTTCAAATATTTTCTTGTCTTTTCAAAATGTGTTTTCAAAATACTAACACTTTGTTTCTCTTTCTTTTTGGAGTTCGTGGGTGTAATCCATTAAAAAACCTCACAAGACGAAACTCGTCATTTAGGGATAATCTAATGGTTTAACGGCTTATTGCACATGCTAAGTGCAACCGTGATTCCTACGAAAGTTTGTTTAGGTTAGCCCTATTTTTCATTGTTTTGCTCGAGGTAGAGAAAATATAGGTATGGGGATGTGATCAGTCATTGATATTGCATATTCATTGTCACATTCTTATATTTTATCTTAAATAAACTCTGCTATTTAATCTTTTTTATCATTTAATTTTGTTAGGCCTTTACTAAAGGAAATGGAAAAGAAACGAGCCCAAAAGCCTATTTAAATTCTGATTAAATGTAAATCAAGGATTGTGACAAATATTCAGGAGATCAGCTGAAGATCAGAGCAAAAAAGAAGATCACACCAAATGAAAATCGATTAAAGTTTGGATTCCTTTATATCCATTTTGATTAGCTGAAGATCAACAATGATATTGACAAATCCATAGCTAAAACTAAAAAACCCTTTGGATAAAAGGAGACAACAAGACAACAGGAAGCACCATTCCTCGAGTGTGGCCACCTGGCCACACCCAAGCCACGGAAACACAGCCTAAGTTACGTTTCCGCGGTTATGTTAAGAGATAAGAGGAGGAGCATTTGCTTCCCCTATCTTCTTACTCCTTCAACTCTTCATTTCTCCTATAAATATTAGGATTTCTAAAGGCTTGAGGAGAGGATTGAGCAGAGATAGATTTTAGGATAGGTTTTTACTCTAGTTTAGTTTAGAGTTTTTGTTTCTTCAGTGTATTTTTTTCTTTCATAGTTACTTTATTTAATAGAAAGTTACACTTTTATATTCTTCTTCTACTTTTCTTCTTCTTCTTTTTAATTTTGATGGTAATACAAGTGCATCGAATAGCATCGGTATTGTCTTGCCTTACGAGTGCCACTGATAGCTCATGATAATGGATTCATCCTCAAAGTTCATATCATTTCATACTTGCTCGAGGTAGTCTTGATGATGTACTTTGGATAGGGATAGAATTAGATCTTATGAGTTATGCGCTGATCGCCTCCGAATCAAGGTAAACGTGCCAACTATCCAAGGTAAGTCGTGCCAACTATCCAAGGTAAGTCATCAGCCAGGAGAGGCAAGTATGTATTTTAGGATTTCTTTCTTTTGATTTCATTGCGTAGAACACATATCTTCAATCAACTCTTTCTTCACTCTTTTTCATTTCATTTTAACTTAGTTTTTAAGCATCAACAATAACCATCTTCAATCACCATCTTTTTCTATCTTCCATTTTCTCCCACTTAACATAGATTCATTTTTCCCTTTTCTTGTAAAAACAAAGAAGAGTTTTTAACCAGTTTTAAGTAACCTAAATGAGAACTTATCAACACTCTTCCATTGCATGTCCCTCCTTGTGGATCACGACCCACTTAGCCACTTGCTGTAGCGATAGAATTGAAAACCTTGCACTTTCTTAATCTCCATTTTTAAACTCTGTATTTTTGTGCACAGGTCGAACCTCAATCAGGTCGTGGTCCATAGGAAGGGATGCGATGCAAGCTTTTTGATATCTTTTTGAATACTAAATTGGTTAAGTAGTTTTTCTATGTTTTAAAAATAAAAAGTAAGAAATCTATGTTAGTTTAGAAATAAAAGGAAATAGGGAAGATAGAATTTGGAAAAAGAAGATGGTTTTAGAAGACTAGGATTTTGAAATTATGGTTTCTAAAGATAAGAAATTATCAAAACTTACTAATCATCTAACACACCACACACTTACTAACATTTGAGGGATTATTCCTTTATTTTGAATTTAGAAGTCACCTTAGAATTGTACAAGCATCAAGCAAGACATATAAGATAATAAATACTCCTACTTGCATCAAGATTTAACATTAAACTTTCAATGCCTTACAAGCATAAAATTAGAAAAATAGTTAAAATTTAATATTAAACTATCAAGGCAATAAAAACATAGAAAAAAGTAATTGACTAACACCTAATCAAAATTTAACATTAAACTATCAAGGCAATCCAAGAATAGCGCAACAGAATTAGTTGACTAGTGTTTAGAAAATAAGATTAATACCTATCCTAATATATCTTCAAGAATACTTGTATAATCACAAAGCTTAGATTCAATCGGATATTCAAGCAAAGAATTAGAAGTAGTAGTGTCTAGAGGTTAGCAAATCATGAAAAGTAATTAGTTATGCATGATTGAAGTAAAGCAAAGCATAATGCATGGAATTAAAAATGAATAGAAAATAAAGAAAATAAATAACAAGAAAGAAATTGAAGAAAAGATTAGAAATACCTTGTATTGATGTTGTCACCATCAATTACAAAAGCTCTCTTCTTCTCCTAAATTCACTCTATATCTAAAACCAAGAAAATTATAACTAAAATTCAGAAAAGAAATTAAAGAAAACCCGAACTATTGATCTCTAGAATTGATTCTGAGATATCTCTTTGTTGGTCCCTCTTCATGGTAATTTATAGGAAAACTAGAGGGGGATTTGGGGAATCTCAGTCATGCGATCAACAGCCACAAGAGAGGCCATATCCTCTCCACATAAACGTGACAAAATAGGGAAATACATGGCAAAAGGATGTCAGTTTGGGTTGCATTTACTTATGTGACTCTACTTCATCCAATCATCTTCGGGTATATTCTCAGAATTTGAATTTGAACTTTGAATATGTTGAAAATATTTTTTTCTTCTCTTGATTTGAAATTACTTTAAATTGAAATCTAAATTTAAGTTGGATTTGTAGATAATTAAGAAGGTTCCTTCCCCTAATTTTCCAAATAAGTAATTGTACATTATAAACAAAAAGAGGGTTAAATAACAAAGTTTAATAAAGAATAATCAAAGGATAAATATGCAAATATGACAATAAATATGCGAAATTGAAATGTAATCACACCCCCACACCTATCTTTTAATCGTCCTCGAGAAAAACAAAAAAAAGAAAAAAAAACTAATCTAACCTAATTTAACCTAACTCACTTTCATAGGAATCAAGGTTGCACTTAGCACGTGCAACAAGCCATTAAACCTCTAGATTTTCCCTAAATGATGAGTTTTGTCTCGTGAGGGTTTTTAATGAATTACATCTACAAAATTGATATAAAAAAAAAACAAAGTGCTAGTATTTTTGAAAACTCATTTTGAAAGAGAGAAAAATATTTGAAGACTTTTTTGCAAAAATTAAGTAATGTATAAGTTTTAGGATCACCAAACTATTCATTCCTGTACTTAGTGTTGGCCCAAAGGCCCATCACTCTAACTTTGATGATGATTAACTCATGTAGTTATAGTACTAATGATATTGTATTTATATAGTTTCAGTTATTGATTAAGATCTTAGTAGGTGCTTAGCTTCAACAGAGGAGTTTTGGAACTAACACATGTAGATTCAATAGCTGGAGCGTCAAGATCGCATCTAGCACTCGAATGGAGTCAAGCTCTTTGGATCATTGTTTGGATTGAGTCGGCTGGGAGGAGTTCTATAAGAAGACTTCAGTTTGTTTAGTTTAGTTCGTGTTTAGATCTTGTTTAAAGATAGACTAGTGTTGATATGCTCAAGTTCACACACACACACACACACAAGTTCAATATGTTTGGTTTTCGGTTTAACCGGTTTTGGATTTCAAGTACACATATATATGGTTCTCATGAATAGATAGAATCAAAATAAGTTTACATGGTTTAATAAATATTAGATTTCATCTATATACATTTATGCTTCATATATTTGAAAAACTGATTTTGCTGATTCTATTTCATGTGTTTAGAGTTTTGTAATTAACAAAACTTATTTTGGATTTATTATCAAAAACATAGTTATATCATTTTTATGTGTATTAGATTCTATCCATATACTCTATGCTTCAAAAAGAGTTTAAATATCTTGTTTTTATATTTAGACAAGTTTGGGAAAAATCAGATTTTCATTTCAAAGTTTGGTTTTCAGAAAATACTGATTTTATGTTTAAGCTTCATTTATATATCACAAAAATAGTTTTAATAGCTTGTAATATGTGTTGATTTTTTGTCACACATATTTGTTCATCAAATATTTGTAAGAACCTATTTTTGGGAAATTTATGAGAATTTATAAGATTTTATAGGAATTAATAAAACCATGTTTCAAATCCTTTTATCCCAGCCAGAGCCTGCTGGCGGTCGACCAGACGGTCGACCGGAGCAGAGGTCGGTTGACGGTCGGTCGACCGATGTGCACAAGAACGTGCAGAAGGCCAGCCTAGAAGGTCGGTCGACTAGGCGGTCGACCATTGTAACTACCTAACTCTCAGGTAGCGTCGGTCGACCAAACGGTCGACCAGCAGGCTGGTCTCGGTCGACCGAATCGACCGAAAGGCCAATTTTAACCATTTCCAGCTACCAACGGCTACTTTTTTGAAAGGCTATAAATAGGGCTTCTCTCAAGCTATTTTCAACAAGATTTTCAAGAGCTTTTCTTCTCATCTTTTCAGCAAGTTTTTTAAAAGAGTTTTTGTGCCAAAAAGTTTTCTTTTATTTGTTTTAAAGTGTTGGAAAAATCAAAGAATTGAGAGTTTTTCGGAAATTGGTTTTGATCCTTATTTTCATATCATCTAGTATTTTTCTTTGTTATTTTTCTTTTCAAAGACTTTATTTTCTCACACTTGAGCTATCATATCTAATCCTATCTATAGGATCTTGTTTTTGTGAAGAAAATTGTTTGTGGTCTATTGTGATCACCAAGTATTGTTTATGGTTTATTATGATCACCAAGATTGTAATCTCTTCTTTGCCTTGATTTGTGCCTATCCCTCTTGTATAGGGGTGATTGTGGTTGAATTTTGACTTTGTGCCTATTCTTCCTGTGTAGAGGTGATTGTGGTTGAGTTTTAGCTTTGTGCCTATCCCTCTTGAGTGGAGGTGATTGTGGCTGAGTTTTAGCTTTGTGTCGTATCCCTCTTATATAGAGGTGATTGTGGTTTGGCTTTATGTCTATCCCTCTTATGTAGAGTTGATTATGTTTGAGCTATCACTTTGTGCCAATCCCTTTTGTGTAGAGGTGAATGTATTTGAGAGAGGAGTAGTGTATTCCAAGTGTAGAGTTATAATTCCTTGGTGAATGTTCCTTTGTGGAAGGTCCTATATGGATATAGTGAAAATCCTTCTGTGTGAAGGCGGGGATGTAGAGCAGTGGCTCGAACCTCGAAATATATCTTATTGTTTACATTTAATCCACTATCTATAAACCCTATCTCTCTTATATCTTGCATTACTTTATATTGCACATATTTATATGCTAGATATTATTTGTATGTGCCCATACTTGTGTTGAACCAAGAGAGCTTCATATAGAACCTCAACTCTTAATCTAGAGGAATCTCGATGAGATAGTGCATAACCTTTCACACGGAATTCAGCTACACTCTTTGGTTACACATAGTGTGTTGCAATTGAGTTTTTAATTCCGCGTCATTTGTCATTAGATTAGCTATACACCTATTCACCCCCCTCTAGGTGTATTTCACTTAATTTCTATGAAAAAACTTATTATCAATTTAGGTAAGGACTCAAACTGAATTCCTCATTTAGTCTTTTATTTTATCCTAAATCATATGCACCTTTGTGACTGTGAATGTTTAGATTTTATTTTTAGATAAAATGTAAAAGATATTTTAGTTGGTGGATTGCTCAAGTTCATTTACACTCACACACAAGATTTATATGTGTTTTCATAAAAGAGTTTTCGTTTTGAAAAATACCGATTTCGTTTTTAAGCTTCAAAATATACTTGTTTTTTTATCAAAACTAATTTTAGAGCTTAATGTCAAAAATATAGATATTACATCATATATGTGTAGTGGATCATAATCATACACACTAATCTTCAAAAGTATTTAGAATATCTTATTTTTGTATTTGAAAAAGTTTTGAAAAAATCGTTTTGAAAAAATACAGATTTTAATTTAAGGCAAAACTTCTATATTATAAAAATAGTTCAAAATGTTTGTAATATGTTTTGATTTTTAATCAAACATGTTTGTATATCAAAGTATATCAATGAACTTATTTTTGTAGATTTTATGAGAATTTATGGGATTTTATTGAAGGAAAAGAACAAGTTTTCAATACATGAAAATAGTTGGATTAGCCTTCTACCGGTCGACCGAGTCAGAAGTCGATTGACTGGGCAGTCGACTGACGTGCACAAACATGCACAGCCAAGGGTCGTTCGACCGCACAGTCAACTGCCAAAGAGCCTCTGCTCTCTAGAAATGGCCCGATCGACCGGGCGGTCGACCGCTGGGTCATTTGCAGTTTACGGTCGACCGGCCGATCGACCGCTGGCACAATGGTCAAAAATCTGACCGTTGGCCTGTCGACCGGGTGGTCGACCGACAGCAGACCAGACTACTAAGTTGGCCTCCAACGGCCACATTTTTGAAGCCTATAAAAGGGACTTCTCTTGGACTGTTTTATACAAGATTGGAAGTGGGTTTTCAAGCCAGTTTTTGATACGTTTTTTAGTGTTTATCTCCACTTGTTTTAGAGCTAATATTTCCATATCAAAAGGAGAGTTTTCAAGAGTGCTTTGAAAAGAGGTTTCTTGAGTTTTTCACGACAAATTCTATTCAAGTTTTTCTCACAAATACCTGAGCTATCCATTGCTACATCAATCCCATAGTGATCTTTATTGTGAGAGAGTTTTAGGTGATCAAAGTGTTTAGATCACCAAAGTATTCATTCTTTGTGTTTGAGGAGGCAGACTTGCGGGTTCGCGTTGTTTCGAGTTCTAGTGAGAGCTCGGTGTAGAGGTGCGCCTTGGCAAGCTACTGTGCTTGCGGTGTGTTGTTCTTGCGGGAACAAGAGAGGGACTAGTGAGTCCAAGGAGTTCTAGTGTGAACTCGTTATAGATGTTGCGGTACCGAGTGATCCGATGGGATCGGTTATAATAGAAATCCTTCAAAATGTTGAAGGCGGGGACGTAAAGCAAGGGTGCTCGAACCTTAAAATAAATCTCCCGTGTTTGCGATTGCTCTCTCTATCTTTCACTTGTGTTTATATCTTGGATGCTATTATTATTCATATTCATTACTTGCTAGATGTACATGTGCTTAAATTGATATATGCTTGAGGATTGTTTGCTCACACTTGTATTCAACCAAGAGAGCCATAGCGGCACCTCAACTCTTATCTAGAGGAATCTTGAGGAGATAATCAAGAGCCCTTCACGGGGAATTCGGCTACACTCTTAAGTTATACCTTGTGTGTTTAGCATAATAGTTTTTAGTTTGCTTAAATAATTTTAATTCCGCATTAAATCATCATTAGATTAGCTAGTCACCTATTCAACCCCCCTCTAGGTGATTTCATACTTGTAATCTCGAAACTCAACAAACTTAGATATCCCACAAAATTCCCAAATATAAGACCTTACTTCATTTTTTAAGTCCCACCACAATAAGAAGGACCATGTGACTTTGAAAATAGTGCGAAATACATGATTCAAGGCAAAATTCTTTTACTCATTCCATCGATAGGCTAGAAAGAAAGAATTAGTCAATTGGAATATGTATAGGAATGAGGAAACTCTCCCTACTCAATCTTTGACTTTTTCAGATTTTCCTAACCATATTGATAGGGACCAAGAATCATAGTGTCTTGAAAACTTCAACCAAGATTCAATTTTATCACACCATCTTGACCTTGACCAATAATGAACCATTGACAAATTGGCAAGTTTCTATTTTGATTAAATTGAACTTGAATATGAATGTGAACTCGATCTTCAATTTTGTGATTTAGTTTCAAATTTTAAATCATTATTGACTGTAGCATCTTTACCCGATTTGGACCCAATTCCTGAGCCAACATAGATTCTCGTGCCTATAGATTTTGAACATGAATCACCTGTTTTGGATAGTTACACTCCATTATTGGAAAATAAATGTGAATTTAAATTCTTTTATTTGGACCAAACTCTTGAACTGAATCCGACTCTTGAACCTAAACTTGATTTAAGTCAATTTTATGAGTCAGTATTGTTTTCATTCCTTCCACTTTTGAGTCCAAATCAACCATTCCACAGAATCACATTCCATTGTTGGATCAAGGTATGGACCATTATGACTCCATGATGATATTCCAAGATTGGTCATATAACCAGGATAAATTTCATGTTAGGATATTGCATGATCCTATTCATATTGAGGATTGTAAAAATGTAAAAGAGGTCATCAAAGGTGGGTTCCGTGAACCACCTCATTATTTCGATTAGGCAGCAATGCTTGGCCCAATCCGACCACGACTGGAACCACCACCTTGAGGTAACATTTCTTTCTCATACTTTTTTTCTTGCATTTATGCATTCATTCATACTTTGAGGACAATGCATGAGAAAGGTGTTGGGGAGGGTTCTAACATAGGTTTTCTTTGTTATTCGTATATAAAAAAATCTTTTTCTTTTAAAAAACCTTTTTGAAAAAAGAAACAATATTCTGACCTATTTCTATAAAAAATTAAGTTAATTTTAAGGGGAATCATAATTAGGATTTCTTATACTTAGTTGAAATAAGATTATTTGTTTGATTTTTAGGTTTAAGAAGAAAAATTGAAAAAATAATTTAGTCTTGATTTTACCTTAATGAAATATGCACACTTTATACACTTACAAACTTAGAGTTCAAAAACAAATATTCTTATGCCATATAAAAAAAGAGAAGAAAGTATATATATATATTATTATTAAAAATCCTCTGATTAAGCTAGATATTTGTGTCTCATAGAGCATAAGTATTGACGCCTAAAAGTGGTCCATCTTATAAATAAAAATCTTTAGTGTGTTGGCTTTATTTGCTCGAGTCCTTAAGTCCTTGGGGTACTTTCTCACCCGGTGCCCTAAGACCGTTTAGTTTGGGAGTCCCGACTAAAGGCTCGTTAGATGGGCGAATTAGAAAGCCTAATACAACTAAGAAATATTACCGCCATAAAATGTAAAAAAAAATAATAATGCAAAAGAGTTAGAGTTGAAGAACCCTTAGTCAAAATATTCACGGTCACAAAAATGCATATGACTCAGGGTAAAATAATAGACTAGATGAGAAAAATAATTTTAATTCTTACCTTGATTGATAACATATTTTTGAATAGAGACTTGATTTAGCAATGACTAAGTTTTGATAATCTTAAGACTTATAAATTACTTGAATTTTTGCAAGAATACTTCAAATATGTTTTCCCACTTTCAAAATTCGTTTAAAAAAAATACTAACACTTTCTTTTCCATTCTTTGTAGATTTTGTGGGTGTAATTTACTTAAAACTCTCAGGAGACTACAACTGCTCCTCTAGGAGAAACCTAGAGGTTCAAAGGCTTGTTGCACATGCTCAGTATAGTCGCGTGACTTGCGAAAGTGGTCTAATAACTTTTTAGGTTTAATTTTCTTGTTTTGCTCGAGGACGAGCAAAAGATAGGTATGGGGGTGTGATTGTACATATTTACTGCATACCTATTATTACATTCCTACATTTATCTTGTAATAAATCTTACTAATTCCTTTTCTTAATGTCTTATTTTGCAGGTTTGTCTTTATGAAGAGAAAAAAGATAAGACCAAATAAAAGCCAGTTAAATTTTGATTTAATTGGATCTATTTGGTTAACTCAAGATAAAGCCAAATAAATACAGTTAAAATCAAATTTAGAAGAATCGATTTGGTTAGTTTGAAGAATCAAAAGGATATTATAAAAATCAAGAGATTCAAAATAGATATTATCAGTAGGTTTTTATCATTGGGCAAGCGATTTTGTCCATATCTCCAACCTCATCTCCAACCTTATCAAAAAATCTTTCTGTTACGTTCGATATTTAATCTCATCTTCAAGCACAATCTTCCTTATCCATTTCAATCTATAAATACTACCACTTCAAAAAGCAAAAGGGTACCACTCCAGTAGAGAGTTCGAATTAGGCTTATTTTTTAGATTTAACTTAGGTTTTTGTTTTTCTTTTAATTTAATTTTTCATTTTTTTATGTAACTCAGACGAGAGAAGAGTTTTATAAGAGAAAGAGAGTGAAGGTTGTATTGAGAAGTGACACCAATATAACTTTTCTTCCTTTCTGTTTCTGTTACTTAATTGAATCAAAGTTGCATTTTATGTTATTCTTTTCTTGTTTCTATTTTGCTTTCCTCTGAGGTGCTTGTAAATGCAAATGACTCTGATAGCCTCGAATATACCTTACCCTTGCAAATGCCATTGATGGCTTATGGTGATGGATAACCATTTCTGTTTTATTTCTGCTTGCACTTTTAATTCATAGCTTAGATTAGGAATGAGAAAGAATCCTATATGCCATGCTTTGATTGCTTTCAAGCCAAAATAAGTCATTGTAACGGATAAAAGGTAAAGTAAGCACCGAAGAAGAAAGTATTCTTTAATTTTTATTTCATTTTATTCTTAGTTTAGAAAAATATTCTAAAAACTAACTATTTCTTCTTTCTTTTGATTCTTTCTTTTTAACTTAGCTTTCCCTTTCTTTTGAAATATAAACAACATCATCATCTTTTTAACTCTTTTATTTTCTTTTTCTAAACTGAGAAGAACTTTTAACTTGTTTTTATAAACTAAAAAGAAAGAAATTTACTTAATGCTTCCATTATAGTCCCTTCTTGTGGATCACGAGCCACATAGCCACTTGCTATCGCGGTAGAATTGAGAACCTAACACTTTTATAAACTCTGTTTTTTCTGTGTAGGTCTGAACTCAATCAACTGGGTTGGTGAAATCTGAGTCAAAAAAGGTCAAGGTGAAATATGGATTTATATTTGCATGAGAAAAATTATAATTATAATCCATATCATATAAAAAAAATCAAAACAAATCAAAGAAAGAAAAATCTAGCTTATGTTAGGGTAGAAAGAAAAATCTAGCTTATGTAGGGTAGACCTTAGACCTCGACCACTCCTAACTGGTTGACTGTCTACGAGAGATATATTGCAGCAATCTTGACTATAAGTTAATCAGCCAGATAGGTGGTGGGAGGTATCCGTACTAGAGCAACGGGCCTAATTATGTCAAACCACTAATTATGCCAAACCACTGTTCTTTAAAGTTTCGCCTCTTATCTCCAACCTTAAGACACCGATTTGATAAGAGTCAAACTCTAACAACTTTCTTCTTCGGTCAATCTCCTAGTGAGTCTGAGATGTCTTTAGGGCCAACGTCTAGCAGATTTTAGTTAGGATTGGGTAAGTGAGTAAGGAGATGGTTTGTGGGCTAAGCAAATGTGATGACATTCCCATCTTATGTTGTTTAATGGGATGTGCCCTTAATTCATTTTCGTGCAAGTGTGCAAGTATGTAGACAAATAACACTCATTGCAATTATAAATCATCCAAAAGTGTTTCCTAATTTAGATGCAATGAAGATGTACCTTATCTCCAACACTCTTCAACAATAATAAAAAGAAACAAATTAAACGAATGCCTATGATGCAAAGTCTAACCATTTTCTTTAAGTGATTATAAGCACAAGTTACTATGAATTAAAAAACAATGTCAGAACAGGTTAACATGGTAATATAGTAATTGCAGAAGCTATTAAAGTGTAATTCAATTACCTTGCAAAGAAGCAGGGTGACCAACTCCCCTTTACAGCCACAGAAACGTAACTTTTGTCACGTTTGCGCGACTTGGTTATGGAGTGAGGTGCTCTGCCTTCTAGGACAGCATCACAAAGCTTCTTTGATATTCTATAATTGCCAATTTTCCATAATCTACCCCTGCACACAAAAATAGAGAAGAAAAATTAACCAATTAGTAAATAAAAAATATTGTTCTCTCCTCGACAGTGGCGCCAAAAATTGATTGGTGAAACCCAAGAGAGTTTAGAAAAGTGTTCTCTAAGAGCAGGTAAGTGTCTCAGGCTTCTGGTAGTTTAGTCGCAGTAGCAATGACTATACAGATCATAATCCACAAGAAGGGATGTGATACAAGTTTTTTTGTATCTTTTTAAATAATAAATTGGTTAAATTCTTTATTTAAAAAATAAAAAGTAAGAAAAAAAATGTTAGGTTAGAAATAAAAGGAAACAGGGAAGATAGAATTTGTAGTGAAACGAAGACAGTTTTAGAAGTCTAGGATTTTGAAATTAAGCTTTCTAAAGATCAAAAATATCAAAGCTCACTAATCATCTAACATACCACTAACTTACTAACTTTTGAGAGAATATTCTTTTACTTTGAATCAAGAAGTCACCTTAGAATTGTACAAGCATCAAGTAAGACATATAAGATAATAAAAACTTCTACTTGCATGAAGATTTATTATTAAAGTATCAAGGCCTTTCAAGCATAGAAAAAGAAAAGTAGTTAAAATTTAACATTAAACAATCAAGGCTATCCAAGCATAAAATAAGAAAAAGTAATTAACTAACACTTAATCAAAATTTAACATTAAATTATCAAGGCAATCCAAGCATAAAATAAGAAAAATAGTTGATTAGTGTTTAGCAAATAAGATTAATACCTATCCTCATATATCTTCAAGAACACTTGCATAATCACAAAGCTTAGATTCAATCGGTTATTCAAGCAAAGAATTAGAAATAGTGGTGTCAAGAGATTAGCAAACCATGAAAAGTAATTAGCTATGTATGATTGAAGTAAAGCAAAGCATAATGTAAGAAATTAAAAAGTGAATATCAAAATAAATCAAATAAATAACAAGAAAGAAATTGAAGAAAAGATTAGAAAAATCTTATATTGATGCTATCATTGTCAATTACAAAAGCTTTCCTCTTCTCCCAAACACTATATCTAAAACCTAAAAAATTACAACTGAAATTTGGAAAAGAAACTAAAGAAAACCCTAACTATTGATCTCTAGAATTGATTCTAAGATATCTCTTTGTTGCTGCTTCTTCATGGGTATTTATAAGAAAACTAGAGGGGATTTGGGCAATCTCAGCCACACCATCAACTGCCAGAAAAAAGGCCATATCCTAGCCATGAAAATGTGGCAAAATAGTGAAAAACACCTAGAGGGGGGGTGAATAGGTGTAAGTGCTAATCTAGTGAGCTAAATGCGCTAAATGCGGAAGCTAATGCAAATCTTGCAACAAACTTAATACAACACAACAAGTGTAGTTGAATTCCCTGTGAAGGGCTCTGGACTAACTCCTCTTGATTCCCCTTGAATGGGTTGAGGTGCTATGTGAAGCTCTTATTGGTTAAGTATAAGTTAGGCACACACACAAGCAAGCCAAGCAAATAAGGATGAATAGCAATATGAATATATGCAAGGCACAAATGCAAGCAATATATGATATGAATGAAGTATGATGCCTTGCACAAATGTAAAGAGAGAGAGAGTTTAGAGTCAAGTGGATCAAACGCAAACACAATGATATGTTTCGAGGTTCGAGCCCCTAGCTCTACATCCCCGCCTACACCACCGTGTAGGATTTCCAATCCACTATAACGTCCACCGAGGACTCCCACCGAGGGAACCTTCACCGAGAAGGATTTTTACAACAATGGAGTACCGAACTCCTCTCTCAAACACCGCCTCACAACCGAGGGGTAGGCCCGTAGCCAAACAATCACAACACCTCTACCGAAGAGGGTTTACAAACCAAACTCCACCTCTCACTAGAGGGAGCAAACCAATCACCCGATCACCTCTACCAAAGAGGGATACACAAAGAACAAGGGTGTTTACAACAAGTGGTTCCAAAGACCACAAACGATCTCTCTTTCTTTTCTCTTTTTCCACAAAACAAATGATCCTAATAGATTAGGATAGAAGATAAGCTCAAGTGTGGAAACAAGGTGTTTTTGGAAACATGCAACAAAGAAAAACTACTAGGAAAATCTCTTGTAAATGATAGAAAATGAAAATCAATACAATCTCCCAAAACCCTAGTTTTCTTTGATTTTTCAAAAACCCAAAACAATAAAGATGAGAAGTTTAAAGCCCAAAACTCTTTTGAAAACTTGTTTTAAACTCTGGAAAACTGGGAATTTTTCTCTTGTAAAAACCTTGGCCAAAATCCCAAAGAATTGGGTTTATATAGGCCCATCAGAAAACTAGCCGTTAGGCTGATGTGGCAGCCTGACAGGCTACCGGTCGACCGGCCCGATCGACCGCCAACGGTCAGAAATGTGACCGTTGGGCAAACACGGTCGACCGGCACGGTCGACCCAAACAAACAGAGAGCACTGCTCTCATACTCGATCGACCGCCCGGGTCGACCGTCCCAGAGCTGCCAAACGTGCACAGATCTGTGCACGTCGGTTGACCGACTTCATCCCAAGTCGACTAAGTCAGTTTAGTAGTCGACTGGTTGAAGCCTGGAACAGAAATCTGGGTCAGAAAACACTGTAAAATATTTTTCTAAAAATCTTTTAACACTTCTAAAAAACATCAAAAATAGTTTTATCATTTTGCATTGATATATAAACATGTGGAAAAAAGTTTAGCTCAAATATCAATCAATATGAACTATTTTTGTGTCTTATCATTTTTACCAAAAACCAAAACTTGTATTTTTATCAAACTTGATTTACCAATAGGAAATCTGATTTTCCTAAAAACTCATGAATAGACATATCAAAATAAGTTTGTTTAAGATATGAAGCATGTATGTATATTGAACACATCTAATATACATAAAAACCATGTAAACTTGTTTTGATCAAACTATTCATGAAAACCAAATCCAAACATAAAACGTGTGTGTTTGTGCACTTGAGCATATCAACTATACTAAGCTTTACAAATGGATCTAAAACACACTAAACTAAATTAGGATACCTATGTCTTCTTGACGATCTTCATCTTCAAGTAGACTTGATCCCAAACGTGATCCACCGAGTGTAAAGGTATGATCTTTAAGTTTTGGCACCGGAATCACCATGAAAAGCTTCTAAACTCCTTGTTGAAGCTAATCACCAACTAATATCTTGGTTAATGAATCTGAAACTTAAACAACACAAGATTATTAGTAAACATAACTACATGAGTTAATCATCATCAAAACTAGGGTGGAAGGCCTTTGGGCCAACAATCTCCCCTTTTTGATGATGACAAAACTCATGGAGTTATATATGCATGGATTAAAGTTAAGCTTCAAAGAAGCTCCCCCTTAACTCATGCATAAACAAATAACAAAAGATATGCAATGAATGTACATAAACATGTATGCATCAACATGCATAAAACACATAAACTTGTTCTAGAAGCTCTAAATACCAATTAAATTAATAAAACATTAACAAAAACACTAGATGCTCTAGATACCAATTAAATTAATAAAACATTAACAAAAACACTAGATGCTCTAGATACCAATTAAACTTAATATATGCAAAAATATAAGTATGCATATAAAACACAAATTATTCTCCCCCTTTTGTCAATCATCAACAAAGGGGTAAACAATCAAAACAATAAATGAGGGGTAAAAATCTTTTTCCCCCTTTTTGTCAATCAAAACAATAAAACAATGTTCTCCCCCTTTTTATCTAAAACAAAAACAAGGTCAATAAGGGGTGACAATCAATTAGGATATCAATTGAAAATATGTCAATGAAGCATCTTGATATCAATTGAAAATAAACAAAGATCAATAAATGTTATATGCTATATATATTCATGAAGAGGAAGACGCTAAGTTAGCTTCCCTACACATATGCATTACATGAAGGAGGGATGTTAAGCCCTAATTCATATAACACACATTATATAATGCATACGAGGAGATGTGAAGCTCTCCCTACACACGTGTACCACATAAAGAAGAGATGTTAAGCTCTTCAATACAAGATACACTCATCATGAATCTATATGTAGAAGAGATGTTAAGCTCTCCTTGCATATAGTCAATATAAATCAAAACTTTTGTATTTTTCTTTAAACAAAATTTTTTTAGATACCAATTTAAAACACAAGACATCTTGATATCAAAAGATAGTATATATATTTTGTAAGCCAAATAAACAATTGAAATGACTATTTTCTATCATAAAGTAAGGGAGTGGAAATACAAGTACCAATTGAAATATGAAAATCGAATTTTCTCCCCCTTTATGAAATACCAACAAAAGCAATGCATAGGCTTGAAATAAGATACCAATTGAAAACTAAATCAATTGAAATAAAGTTGAAGCTGAAGCTCTAGCATAAACAACATTTGTGAAAATTTATATCTTGATTACAAATAAAACAAGTATATGTGTATGAAATAGAATGAGTACCAATCACCAATAGATGATACCAATTGAAAGTATACATACACAATAAATATATGAGTATACAAAAAAAAATCAAAATGATACCAATTGAAAGAGTCCAATGATACCAATCGACATAACAATAAGTTCAAGTGTATACATCATATTACTATACCTCCCAATCATCGTTCAACTTTTAAATGATTTTCATTTTAAAGCATACATGAATATGATCTCTCATCCATCCTCCCATTAAGGGTAGGGATTTTCAAAAATAGATTTGAAAAATAAGCTTTGTTTGAAAAACTCTACCAAAATGAAGAATACCGTAACTAGTTAAATGGAAAATCTTTTAAACTAGTACGAAATCCTTCAAGTAAGGAATAAACTAAAAATAATTTTCATAAAACACATGTAAATCACATAGTACTTAAAACACTCAATATTCAATAAGGTCCATACATGCTCATGAAAACATACTCATGAGAAATATTTTAAAAAATGGTGAGTGTACAAGTAATGTGTGACATGGCATTATGAAATATCCAATTAAGCTCAAAATTCCTTGAAACAAGAAAACATGAAAATCATTAAAACTTATTTAATCTTCAAGGTATATGTATGTCTTATACAAATTAAAGTATACATACATATCTAAAACACAACGAGTCCACAAAATATATGCATGAAGGCACGTGACTCAAAAAGGATAAACATGTATATCTAATAGTTTGGACAAGATAGACATATACATGAAGTTAAACAATTAAACACAAAATCAAGAAAAAAACTAAATCTTCACCAAAACAAATTTCATTTCAAGGTATATGTATGAATTGTCAACACAATAAGTATACATACATATCCCTTAAACACAATTGAGTCCATATATAGACTTGCATGAAAGGCAAATGACTCAAGGGGTATACATGTATATCTTAAAGTTTGGCAATACAAACATATACATGAAGTGAAACACACAATTATAAAATAAATCCAAAAATAGGAATACAAGTTTAAAATGCATGAATCATCAAAACTAGACTATACTAGCACATCTAATGGGTTCAAATAAGCAATCAAGCCCAAACATATATAGATTTATTTGTGGCCCACTATATGCACAAGTATATACCTAGTTTTAGTGAAAACTAACATCTAAACATGTAATCAAGACATGAAGCATAAAAAAAATATAAAAATCATCATGATAAATAAAACATGATTATTATGCAAATTCACATGTTATTAAACCTAAGATAAACATAATAGCTAAACAATGGTGAGAACACTAAAATAATGGTCCATATTAAACATGGGTGTCTCAAAATGCTAAACATGTATGTCAAGGATCTAATAAACATGGTATTTACATACTAATCCATAGACAATGACGCATGCTATAAAACATGAATATTAAAAGCATGTAAGCAATAAATGGGAGTAAAGGATTGTTACCAAAACCGAAGAAGCAACTCTCCTTGTCTCCAAAACATGGTGGTCCTCTCCACCAAACTTCCCTTGAAAGTGATGCATCCAATTGATTTCCTTTAAGTACGGAACGCATTCACTCCAAGGTACGGCTACTCTCACGTCTTGTGAGAGCCCACACCTACATTAAACAAAGGAGGGGTGGTCTTTGGTACCCATATCTTCTTGGGTCCATGGGGGTTAGTACCTTCTCTAACCCAAACAAACTTATTTGCTAAATTTGAAACATGTAATCTATCATAACAAAATTTAGTAAGGTGGCCCTTACGTCCACAATGTGTACAAGTGTACACATGAGCATACATGTGATGGGTGTGTCCGTGAGGAGCATGTGTATGCCGTAGAGGGTGTGCATGAATAGATGGAACTTGTTTCTTTCGAAACAAAGTTTCCAAACGTGTATGCCCAACAACACATTGGCTCAAAGTGGAGCCCAAACAATCTACACTCTTCTTAATCAAAGATATATCATTGTTAATTAAAGAAGAAGTGTGGCATGCAATAGGTGATTTAGATGGAACTACCCTAGCATGGCAAACATGTGAAGAAATATCATTTTTCAAAGATCTATTTTATTTAAACAAATTTCTAATTCTTTTGAAATAAAAACAATTTCTCTTTCTAAAGAATCATTATCCCTTAAAACACATTCAACTTTTGAAGACAAAATATCATTATTTTTCAAAAGTGTTTCACAATCATTTTTAGATTTTAAAAATTCATTTTCTTTAAGTGCAAGATTAAGTTGAGATTTTAATGAATCCCTTTCATCCAAAATCTCATCTTTCTCTTGCACAACAATGTCAAGTCTAGAATGCAAATTTTTATTTTCTTTTTCAATTTCTAGACTTTTCTTTTTCAAAACTTTATATTTTTCTATTAATTTTTCACACACAGTAGATAGTTCTTCATTCAAAGCATGAGGATCAACATAATCATTTGAAGAACTAGCACTATCATCACAATCTAAGTGGGGTTTCGAATGTACCTCAAGGGAGTCATTCCCTTGGACCGTATAGCATTGTTGCGGCTCGGATTCATCTCCACTAGATTCCTCTTGTTAGATAGGCATTTGAAGCTTGGAGGAGGTGGTGGTTGTCAACAAATTCCACACTGCAAAGGCGGAATCAAAGTTAGAAACACAAAAAAGATATTCTTTAGGAAGTGTGCTTCTAATGGCCTCAAGAGCTTGTGCATTGGCCCCTATATGCTTGCTATCACTAAGGAAAGATTCCTTGGTAATGGCAAGGTGAACCTTATAACCTAGGGTTTGAAGGTAAATGGACATCCTAGTCTTCCAAACAATGAATGTTAGAAGGGTCATACATAGGTGGGGTCATGAAGTCCATGGATGTAAACTATATGTGTGCAAACACGCAAATGCAAACAAGATTAGCAAACAATTGGATCTCACTCCTAGGATGTTAAGCCTAAGTATCAGGAGCACTAGCTCTGATACCAATTGAAAAACACCTAGAGGGGGTGAATAGGTGTAAGTGCTAATCTAGTGAACTAAATGCGCTAAATGCGGAAGCTAATGCAAATCTTGCAACAAACTTAATACAACACAACAAGTGTAGCCGAATTCCCCGTGAAGGGCTCTGGACTAACTCCTCTTGATTCCCCTTGAATGGGTTGAGGTGCTATGTGAAACTCTTGTTGGTTAAGTATAAGTTAGGCACACACACAAGCAAGCCAAGCAAATAAGGATGAATAGCAATATGAATATATGCAAGGCACAAATGCAAGCAATATATGATATGAATGAAGTATGATGCTTTGCACAAATGTAAAGAGAGAGAGAGAGAGAGAGTTTAGAGTCAAGTGGATCAAACGCAAACACAATGATATGTTTCGAGGTTCGAGCCCCTAGCTTTACATCCCCGCCTACACCACCGTGTAGGATTTCCAATCCACTATAACGTCCACCGAGGACTCCCACCGAGGGAACCTTCACCGAGAAGGATTTTTACAACAATGGAGTACCGAACTCCTCTCTCAAACACCGCCTCACAACCGAGGGGTAGGCCCATAGCCAAACAACCACAATACCTCTACCGAAGAGGGTTTACAAACCAAACTCCACCTCTCACTAGAGGGAGCAAACCAATCACCCGATCACCTCTACCAAAGAGGGATACACAAAGAACAAGGGTGTTTACAACAAGTGGTTCCAAAGACCACAAACAATCTCTCTTTCTTTTCTCTTTTTTCACAAAACAAATGATCCTAATAGATTAGGATAGAAGATAAGCTCAAGTGTTGAAACAAGGTGTTTTTGGAAACAAGCAACAAAGAAAAACTACTAGGGAAATCTCTTGTAAATGATAGAAAATGAAAATCAATACAATCTCCCAAAACCCTAGTTTTCTTTGATTTTCCAAAAACCCAAAACAAAAAAGATGAGAAGTTTAAAGCCTAAAAACTCTTTTGAAAACTTGTTTTAAACTCTGAAAAACTGGGAATTTTTCTCTTATAAAAACTTTGGCCAAAATCCCAAAGAATTGGGGTTTATATAGGCCCATCAGAAAACTAGCCGTTAGGCTGATGTGGCAGCCTGACAGGCTACCGGTCGACCGGCCCGGTCGACCGCCAACGGTCAGAAATGTGACCGTTGGGCAAACACGGTCGACCGACACGGTCGACCCAAACAAACAGAGAGCACTGCTCTCATACTCGGTCGACTGCCCGGGTCGACCGTCCCAGAGCTGCCAAACGTGCACAGATCTGTGCACGTCGGTCGACCGACCCGGTCGACCGACTTCATCCCAAGTCGACTAAGTCAGTTTAGTAGTCGACTGGTTGAAGCCTGGAACAGAAATCTGGGTCAGAAAACACTGTAAAATATTCTAAAAATCTTTTAACACTTCTAAAAAACACCAAAAATAGTTTTATCATTTTGCATTGATATATAAACATGTGGTAAAAAGTTTAGCTCAAATATCAATCAATATGAACTATTTTTGTGTCTTATTACTTTTACCAAAAACCAAAACTTGTATTTTTATCAAACTTGATTTACCAATAGGAAATCTGATTTTCCTAAAACTCATGAATAGACATATCAAAATAAGTTTGTTTAAGATATGAAGCATGTATGTATATTGAACACATCTAATATACATAAAAACCATGTAAACTTGTTTTGATCAAACTATTCATGAAAACCAAATCCAAACATAAAACGTGTGTGTTTGTGCACTTGAGCATATCAACTATACTAAGCTTTACAAATGGATCTAAAACACACTAAACTAAACTAGGATACCTATGTCTTCTTGACGATCTTCATCTTCAAGTAGACTTGATCCCAAACGTGATCCACCGAGTGCAAAGGTATGATCTTTAAGCTTTGGCACCGGAATCACCATGAAAAGCTTCTAAACTCCTTGTTGAAGCTAATCACCAACTAATATCTTGGTTAATGAATCTGAAACTTAAACAACACAAGATTATTAGTAAACATAACTACATTAGTTAATCATCATCAAAACTAGGGTGGAAGGCCTTTGGGCCAACAAATAGGAGAATATGCGGCAAAAGGATGTCGATTTGGGTTGTGTTTCCTTCTGTGACTCTACTTCATCTACATCTTCGAGTATATTCTCAGAATTTGAATTTCACTTTGGATATACTGAGAATATTCTTTTATTCTCTTGATTTGAAATTGATTTAAATTGAAATTCAAATTTAAATTGGATTTGTAGACAATTTAGAAGCTTTCTTTCCCCTAATCTTCCTAAATAAGTAACTGCGCATCATAAACAAAAAGAGAGTTAAATAGTAAAGTTTAATAAAGGATAATCAAAGGATAAATGTGCAAATGTGACAATAAGTATACAAAATTGAAATGTAATCACTCGAGTTATGATCTTACCCTGATATGATCATTGTTTCCTGACTTACATTAAATACTGTTAATTATATATTCTAATATCACTGTACATGAGTTACCGTTATTTGCATATTCATGTACTCATGTTCACAGATACTCTATTATAATAGACACTGTTATTTCATATACTTGTATTACTGTGACACAGATATGCTATTATCCCAAACACTGTTATTTCATAATTGTTACATGGATACTTTGTTACTCTGGACTCTGTCATTTCATGTTCATGTATCACTGTTACCCAGACACACCTAAGTATATGACATGCTTGTTTCCTATATCACTATTATGGATATGGTATTCTTGTTGCATAGATCCACACGTTTGCATGCTCATGTGTTTCTGTTACATAGATGATTGTTACTTGAATATTCCTATAATACTGTTACATGAGTATTTCCTAAGTAAAGTACATGATTGTTCCTGTATCACTATTACATGACTATTTTCTGTATTCTTGATATTGTTATAACACTCCTCTTACCTGGATATTCTGACAATGGACCGAAGATGTGTGAAACTAAGTGCCACACGGAATAAAGTGTCTCATATTATCTTGTACATGAATTCATGGGGACCACCTCAAGATCCCCACTCTTATGGATCATATGCTTCCTATTTTCTGTCTTCTATTATCCTGTTGCATGTTATTACTGTTGTTCTGGTATAGTTAAATATAACAAATGTAATATGGGGATTGAGGGAGACTTGATAGTTGACTAGGTCTTGTCGGGTGGATGTCTTAGATCCATATACATCCCACTGAAGGGGATGTGCTAGTGCTGGCTATCAACTGTATATAGCTTATTGAGCCTCTTGTCTCATATTTCAGTCCAAACAGATGGCCCTGGTCTCAACAGGCAGGGAACTATTTAAGGTCATGATTCCGGCTATGTACGGGATACACCCACCTGACCAGCGCTCATGACTATTGAGTTTTCAATTAAAATAATTAAATAATATAAAAAAATATGACGAAAGGAATGCATGATATTTGATTACTCTCGTTCGAATAATGGTACTTGTATGCTATGTCAGGATGGGTTCGTCTGGAGTACGGGCTGCAATATGAATTGCCAATAGTAAGGGACACTAAAAGAGACTGATTAAAAAATTAGGTGATACTGATCGTTATTATTGTATAATTATTATTTATTGCTCACCACCTGCATGGCATCTTGCATGATGACTTGTTTGTGTATATTATATTAAACGTCATGATTATCTTGCTTATTATCTTGTTATTATATATGTATAATCGGTACTTCATATATTCTCTGTAAAGACATTGTTCCTGTATTTTCACAAACATTGTAGCGTGTTATCTTGTTTGTTTACACCGTATTAAAATTCATGATTTCTTGTTTACCAGTATGTTACTATGCACGTATAGATTATACTCATGTATTCTCTATAACCACACTATTCCTATACACTCATGACACTATAGTGTGATTATTTTTATCTTACTTATACCATCATATTACCTTAAAATAGTTTAAACAATAAATATGAAATAATTAAGATTTGATCCATGTTAATCAAACACATTGACTTATTATTATGTAACTAAATTCTGTGTCTTATCAATTATAATATGTTAATGGTCGTAAACGCTTTAATGAGAATTTAATGAAATAATGTTAGTGTATATATATAAAACTCTACCCGATTGATATAGATATTGTTTTGATCACGTAATACTATTGTAACGTACATGTTAGTACAATATTATATTGTACCCCTATTATGTAAACACATATTATATGTCATCGTGATTGTAAATACTATTGTAGTATATATTACTGTTTCTTTCATTTTATCACTTACTAGGTCGCTTTCTAACTACCCTAAAGTTGCTTACTCAGATTGGAGCATAGGGATTTCTTAGTACCTGGTGTTCACCGGATATTTATAAGAGACTCATCACCTTTGTTATTCATAGGTATTTTTATAATTTCTTTCTACTTCTTTATTTATCTCTATTTTCTTATATATCATGATCACTGACCCATTGCAGGTATTCTTGTACTTATTAATGCTGAAATTATTGCGTATATTATATTTATTTTCCTGTACTGAGATTTAGCGTACATATGTGAGGGTATTTTTGCCTACGTATGTACGTCACCGTAGCGTCCCCTTATCTGCGGGATCGAGGCGTTACACCGTCCCCATTGAAAATTCTATCAGATTTAACTCTTACTTTTAAAATTTATCTTAGTTTAATTCTAACCCTAAGATTATGATTCTCAGTTATTTGTAAGGTTATTAACACTTATTTTATTTATTTTCATCCTTCTTTCCAGCATCAATCCATGGCCCACATGTCACTAGATCTCACACATGACACATATGAACCCTCAAAAGAGAAGGAAAAAACCGAGTGTCATTGTAGCACGATGATAAATCTCTTTACAGTAGGCAAGAGGTCTGGGTTTTAATTCCCGCTTGCACCAGGCTATGTCCTATATTTCCAAAAAAAATGAAGGGAAGAAAAAAAAATTTATGCTCGACAGGCCTTTAGGCGAAGGTTGTGTTCAATTCTTGAAGGCCCAATGTCAAGGTTGGGACTGGAATTAAGGCCTTGTAATTTTTGAGATGGGATGGGGCTGATCCTAAGCCCGGTCGAGCCTAAAGGCCTTAAGGCAGGGATTAAAGTCTTTTTTTTTTATAATCAGAAAACATACACCCTCACCTACATTCTCCAATACATGACCACGACATCTCTCTGCAAAATAGCAATGAGATTAGCAAGATAATTGTCAGTCCAATTCTTACTTTCTTTACTAATGCGACCATGATTAGCTAATGAATCGGAACCTCCGTTAGCTTCTCTGAAGTATGAGAAACTCTTGGACTTCCTTCAACAAGTTCTTACAATCTTCTAGGAGACAACTCCCACTCTTGACATTGACCTCCAACAAAGCCTTAATAGTGTTCAGGGAGTCTCGTTCTACCCATATACGTTGTGCACCCAGCTGCAGAGTCGCCCAGCATAGTCCCTCTCATAGGCCTCTGAGTTCGGTTATTTACATTGGAATCAGTTCTTGAAGGCGCAATGCAAGAGTTGAAGTTAGAAATAAGGCCTTGTAAATTTTGAACCTGGGCCAGATTGATTGGAGGGCCAGTATGGCCTATAGAGGATTACAACCCCAAATATAGTAAGCTACGGCAACGAATACCAAGAATTCAGGGAAATACGAAGTCTAGAAAATCAATAAACCTTCTGTAACAGTACATAGTTTATCAAACATTGGCGGAGTGTAGGCAGTTTACTTACGAAAAATTGTTTTGTGTCATTATCCAAAAATTTGAGAGAGGTCATTTGAGGTACAAGAAGCCTTAATACTGTAATATCCCTAGTCAATATACAGTTTTAATATTTTTTATAGTTATCTGATTTTATTTATTATTTTATTATTAATTAACTTGGTTTATGGCTTATAATTATTAGTGGTATTATTATTATTATTAATTCTATTGTTGTTATTATTAATATTATGATTATTGTTAATTATCATTAGTGATATTATTATTGTTGTTATTACCATGTTTTATTATTCTCATTATTACTTTGTATTATTATTCTTCTTCTTATTATTATTATTATCTTAATTTTTTTCCTAGCCTTTAGCCAAACTTGGGCCCATGCCATGTTAAGCAATCTTTCTTTTATCAATTTTCATTCCAAGTTAATTATGAATCCCAATAAGCCCAAACCCGCAACCCCATCTATAATCCTAATCATATCACAACAAATTCTAAATCCTAACCATAAAATTCTTTTAGCTTGTAACCCATTTAATTCAAACCCATACCCATGAATCTAACCTGTACCCAAACTCAACTCATTATCCAAATCCTAAAACCAAAATCCTAATCATAACTAATAAATTCTAATCTTAACAACCCAACTCCTCAAAATCTAGTCCTAACTATTAAATCAAATCCTAACTAACAAAATTATCTTAACCCCCAACCCACAACTATCCATCAAAATCATATCTAATCCTAACAACTAAATCCTATCTTAAACAACTAATCCTAAATCCTAACAACAAATCCATCCTAATTTTAACTAATTCAAATCCTAACTAGTATATATCTTATAACAACAACAACAACTAAGCCATTTGTCCCAAGTATTTGGAGTAGGCTACATGAACCAAAAGAGAATTACGCCAGACTGGGCACATGGATCAAGCTTTCTCTACTCATTCCTATCAAGCAATATGCCTTCACTAAGACCTTTAGCCTTTATATCTTGTCATATTACCTCTATCCATGTTTTATTCGGTCTCCCCTGCGCTCTTTTAACATGCCCTAAATTGATATACTCTACTCGTCAGACTGCCGCATCTGTAAGTCTACGTCGCACATGACCAAACCATCGTAGGCGATTTTCTCTCATCTTCTCTTCTATAGAGGCTACACCTATCTTAGTACAAATATCCTCATTTCTCACCTTATCTCTCCGCGTGTTACCACACATCCAACGAAGCATGCGCATCTCTGCTACACTCATCGTCTGGGCATGATGTCTCTTTATATCCCAACATTCTATGCCATAGAACAAAGCTGGCCTAATAGTAGTCCGATAAAACTTTTCCTTCAGCCATAACGGAATGTTACGATCACATAAAACTCTTATTGCACTCCTCCATTTCAACCAGCTAGCTTGGATCCTATGGTTGACATCACTATCAATCTCCCCATCTTTATGGATAATAGAACCCAAGTATTTAAAATGACTGCTCATCGGTATTTCTTATCCATCTAGTCTCATAAGACTATAATCTCGGATTCCTTATCTATTGAATTTATACTCCATATTCTCTGTTTTGGCCCTACTTAATCTAAAACCTCGAGATTCTAGAGCTTGCCTCCATTACTCTAATTTGGCATTTACCCCAGCTCTCATATCATCGACTAGGACAATATCATCAGCAAATAGCATACAGCTTGGTATCTTATCCTGAATAGCTCTAGTAAGCTCATCCATTACTATAGCAAATAAGAATGGACTCAATGCAGATTCTTGATGCGATCCAATTGTGATAAAAAAATCACTTGTTATGCCTCCACAAGTTTTGACATTCGCCACTATTCCATCGTACATATCCTTGATTATGTCAATATATTTGATGGGGACTCTCTTTTTCACCAATGTCCACCATAATACCTCTCTTGGCACCTTATCATAAGCTTTTTCTAAATCAATAAAGGCCATATGCAAATTTCTCTTCCTCTCTTGAAATCGCTCTATAAGTTGACGAAGCAAATGATTAGCCTCTGTCATCGATCGCCCCGGCATGAACCCAAACTGGTTCTCTGATATTGTGACATTCTGCCTTAACCTATGTTCAATTACCCTTTCCCAAAGCTTCATGGTGAGACAGTGAGTTTTATTCCACGATAGTTTGAACAACTCTAGATATCACCCTTGTTCTTATGGAGAGGTACTAAGGTACTCTTCGTCCACTCATTTGGCATCTTTTTAGTTAGCCAGATCTTGTTAAAGAGGTTTGTCAGTCATCTCACGCTCACCTCTCCTAAGCATCTCTATATCTCAATAGAAATTCCATCCAAGCCAATAGTTTTCCTTGACTTCATCCTCTTCAAGGCCTTTTTAACTTCAAATTCGCTAATTCTGCGCACATAATTATGGTTCATATCCTGGCACTGAATGGTAAGATCATCCAAGTCTTGAGTAGGACTACCACTAAATTATTTATCAAAATAATCTCTCATCTTTCTTTAATTTTTTTCATCTCGAACTAAAACCTTCTAATCCTTATCTTTGACACACCTCACAGTACATAAGTCTCTAGTCTTTCTCTCCCTTATTCGAGCAATTCTATATATATATCTTTTTCAACTTCTTTGATCTCCAACTTCTCATACACTTCTTTGTACACTTTAACTCTTATATTCTGAACAGCTTTCTTAGTCTCCTTCTTGGCTAGCTTATACCTTTCAAAACTCACTCCATCACAATTTTTCTTCAAATCTCTATAAGTCTCATTTGACCTTAATGGCAGCTTTTACCTCTTCATTCCACCAGATGTGTCCTTACCTGGTGGAGCACCACCCAGTGACTCACCAAGTACATCTTTAGTCACTCTTTTAATGCAGCTAGCAATTTTATTCCATGTTGTATTGGGATCATCTTGGGCTTTTTAATCTGCTTCATGTACTACTCGATCTACAAAAACTCCTTGGTTACCTTCTTTTAGCCGCCACCAATCTTAGGATCTAACTTATATTAATATTTCTAAATCTCCTTCTAATTCGGACATCTAAAATAAAGAGTCTATGTTGGGTTCTACACTCTCACCCAGTACTACCTTACAATCCATACAACAACCTCTATCTACTTTTCTAGTTAAAAAGAAATCTATTTGACTCGCACTTGATCCACTTCTAAAAGTGACCTAGTAAGACTCTCTTCCTAAACCAAGTATTCGCTAAGATCAAATCATATAACAAAGTAAAATCTAGAATCGAGTTACCTGGTTCATTTCTTTCCCCAAAATTAATCCTCCATGTGCACTATCAAACCCATAATGACTAGTTCGTACATACCCATTGAGGTCATCGCCTGTAAAAAGCTTTTCTCTGCTGGGTATGCGTTGCATAATCTCATCTAAATCCTCCCAAAATTGACGCTTACTTGACTCATCAAGTCCTACTTATGGTGCATAGACACTAATAACATTAAAAATCTCCCTACCTAAAATAAGTTTAACTGGTAAAATCTTATCACTCTTTCTCCTAACCTCCACTACATCCTCAAGCAATTGTTTATCTATGATCACACCCACCCTATTACGATTTCTATCCCTACCAGTATACCAAAGTTTATAACCCCAAGGCTCGATAATTCTTGCTTCTTCACTTACCCACTTAGTTTTCTGCGCACACAAAATACTAACATTTTGTCTAACCATAGCATCAACTAACTCGGCTAATCTATCTGTAAGAAAACTTATGTACCATGATGCTAACATAATCCTATATTCTGAAATAACTTAGAGGGGGGTGAATAGGTGACTAGCTAATCTAATGGTGAATTAATGCGAAATTAAAACTATTTATGCAAACAAAAAAATTTTAAGCTAAACACACCAAGTATAACCTAAGAGTGTAGTCGGATTCCCCATGAAGGGCTCTGGACTATCTCCTCAAGATTCCTCTAGATAAGAGTTGAGGTGCCGCTATGGCTCTCTTGGTTGAATACAAGTGTGAGCAAACAATCCCCAAGCATGTAACAATATAGCATAATGTATATCAAGCAAGTAAAGATATGAGCAATAAGCATAAGTAAGATATAAAGACAAGTGAAAGATAGAGAGAGCAATCACAAACACGAGAGATTTGTTTTGAGGTTCGAGCACACTTGCTCTACATCCCCGCCTTCAACACTATGAAGGATTTTCATTAAAACCGATCCCACCGGATCACTCGGTGTCGTAACACCTACAAGCGAGTTCACACTAGAACTCCTTTGGACTCTCTAATCCCTCTCTTGTTCCCGCAAGAACAACACACCGCAAGCACGCAAGCTTGCTGACGCCGCACCTCTACAATGAGCTCTCACTAGAACTTGAAACACCGCGAACCCGCAAGTCCGCCTCCTCAAAACAAGAATGAGAACTTTGGTGATCACAACAACACTTTGATCACCTAAAATCACTCTCACAACAACAGATAGATATATCGATGGAAAGCTCAAGTATGTATGAGAAAAATAAGGATTGATTTGGTGGAGGAAAACTCAAAGAATCACTTTTACAAAACACTCTTGATAAACCTTTCCTTTTAATTTGAAAATATTTGCTCTTAAACAAGTGGAGAAAATCTCTAAAATAGATAGGAAAAACTAGCTTTGAAACTCTCTAAAAATCTTATCCCAAACAGCCCAAGGGAAGCCCAATTTATAGGCTCCTCAAAAATTAGCCGTTGCAGGCCATGTCAGTAGTCTGCACTGCTGTTGGTCGACTGCCCGGTCGACCGGCCAACGGTCAGATTTCTGATCGTCGACCGACCGGTCGACCGTGGCCTGGATATAGAGAGCAGAGCTCTCTGCCGGTCGACCACCCGGTCAACCGGGGCCATTTCCAGAGAGCAGAACTGTCTGGCAGTCGACCAGGTCGGTCGACCAGCCCTCCAGCCAAACAAGGTGTGCACGTTTTGTGCACGTCGATCGACCGCCCGGTCGACCGACCTCTAGCTCGGTCGACCATGCAGTCGACCGGCTGAAGGCCAGAAAACTGTTTTTGAGGATTTAAAAACTTGGCTTTTTATCTTTAATAAAATCCCATAAATCAACAAAAAATCTACAAAAATAACTTCAGTAATATACTTTGATAAACAAACATGTTTGATAAAAATCAAAACATGTTACAAATATTTTGAACTATTTTTGTGACTTAGAAAATTTGGCTTAAAACAAAATCCGTATTTTTTCAAATTGATTTTTCTAAAACTTCTCCAAATACAAAAACAACATATTTTAAACACTTTGAAAGCTTAGAGTGTTTGGATATGATCCACTACACCCTGTTCATGATGAAATATCTATGTTTTTGACATTAAGCTCTAAAATAGTTTTGGTTAAAACACATGTATATATGAAACTCCAAAAACCAAAATGGTATTTTTTCAAAATAAAAACTCTTTAGTATTTTTTCAAAAAAAACACTTTTATAAAAACTCATCTAAATCTTATGTGTGAGTGTATATGATACTTGAGCAATCCACCAACTATTCTATCCTTTACATTTTATCTATAAATAAAATCTTAACAAAATAAACTTAGACACAAGTCTTCTCTTGCAGGTCTTCACTTGAAGTCTTTTTCTCCTTCTTGACTTGGTCCAAATTTTGATCTGAAGAGCTAGACTCCTTTTGAGTACTTGATGTGGTCTTCATGCACAAGCTCTTGAATCAACACGTGCTAGCCCAAAACTTGACTTTAATTCTTTATTGAAGCTAAACATCTACTAAGATCTTGATCATATATTGGAGACTAAACAAACACAAGATCATTAGTACTATAACTACATGAGTTAATCATCATCAAAACTAGAGTGATGGGCCTTTGGGGCAACAATCTCCCCCTTTTGATGATGACAAAACTCATGGAGTTATATATGCATGGATTAAAGTTAAGCTTCATAGAAGCTCCCCTTAACTCATGCATAACAATAAAAAATATATATTCAATGAAGTACATGAAACTAAACAAACATATATGCATCAATAAGGTGAGAGAAACATGCATAAACCAAAAATCCTTTTCCCAAAAACCTTCTCCCCTTTTTTCTTTAAACTTTCAAAAACATTCTCCCATTTTGTAAAACACAAGATGCATAAACTCAATATATGCATAAACTCAAATATGCATATACAATCTCAAAATCTTTCTCCCCCTTTTCGTCATTTATCCACAAAGGGGTAAAATAAAACAAATCAATAATAAGGATATATATGCGATATATATTCATGAAGAGGAAGGCGCTAAGTTAACTTCCCTGCATACATGCATTACATGAAAAGGGATGACAAGCCCTAACTCACATAAAGTATAATATGCAATGCATAAGTGGAGATGTGAGGCTCCCCCTACACACGTGTATCACATAAAGAAGAGATGTCAACCTCCTCAATATAAGATACACTTAATATGAATCTATATGTAGAAGAGATGTTAAGCTCCCCTTGCATATAGGCAATACATATCAAAACATTTTTAACACAAATTTTGATAATTACTTAAACAAATTTTGAAATCTCTTAAATTAAATTTTGAGATATCATTTGAACAACATTTTACCAATTGTAAATAAACAATACAAATTTTGAATTTTTCTTAAATCAACAAATCAATTTGAGATATCACAAGATTTTGATACCATATGAAAATAGGAAATTTGTGATACCAATTGAAATTGAAATACTTGTACATTTTGATACCAATGAAAGAAAATATTTTATATTTTGATACCAATTAAAATACATGGTAAATTTTGATATCAAAAAGGTAAAACATAATGAAATCAAATGAAATTTAAACCCAATTAGAAATTGAAACATATTAATATCTATTGATGTATATTGTAAATTTTTATATCAATAAAAATACCAATTGAAAATAATGCATAAGCTTATTAAAGTATCAATTGAGATACCAATTGAAAATTAAGATTTAAATCAAACTTATCATAAACAAACTGTGTGCTTTAAATATGTAAATAAATCCTAAATCAGGCACAAACACATCAAATATGTATGAAAATGAAAATACCAATAGAAATTGATATAATTTGAAATTTAAAGCATACATATATAGAAACAAAATTATGAGTATACAAAGAAATATCAATTGAAATACCAATTGAAAATATGATGAGAAGCAAGTGTATAACTCATAAAAATCCACCATTTTCATGCACATGATAAAAGATATTTAGTTTGAGCATACAAGGCATGGTCGCCCATCCATCCGCCCTTAAAGGGGTTGGTAAGGGTTTTCAAAAACAAGAGTTTGAAAATATTTTTACTGTGAAAATACTACGAAATGAAGAATAGATAACTAGTTAAAGTAATTTTTTTGAAAAATTAGTTAAAGATCCTTCAAATATGAAACCAAATCATATGTATATCATGAAACATACTAATTACATATGAGTTGACACTCGAAATTTATAAAGCACAAAATTCTCATGAAATAATGTCATGAGTAAACAAATGAAGTGTGAGTGCACAAGCAACATGAGAATAGCATTTTCATGAAACTAAGCAATAAAGCTCAAAAACATCAAACATATGAAAAACATGAAAATTCATTTTTCATTTAAAAACAAACTTCTAGGTATATGTATATTTTTATCCAAAACTAACAATATGCATACATATCCCAAATATAAAAAGAGTCCATAATGTAATTGCATGAAAGCAAGTGACTCAAGAGCATAGATGTATATTTATTAGTTTTGAATAAAAATTACACATACATGAAGTAAAACATGTACAAAAAAAATAGGCAAAGCAAGTATAAATGAGGGAATCATCAAAACTAGGCTATACATGTGAATGTAATGAGTACATGGGCAATGAAGTGCAAACATATATGAATCAAATTGTTGCTCAATACTTGTTCACGTATATACACAAGTTTTGATAAAACTACATCTAAACAAGTATTTACCAGATGAAGTAAAAAACATAATTATTTGTCATAAAACTAAAACATGCTAAAGATCATTAAATATAAAAGCATGTAAACTAATGGAGTTTAGAGATAGTTACCAAACTAAAGAACTATGCCCTAAGTCTCCAAAACATGGTGGTCTTCCCACCAAAGCTTCCTTGATAGCGGTGCATCAATATGTAGTGTTCATTTGATCCCATGCATCCACTGTTGGAATTGAAGAATATAAATGCGAATCTTCGAGTTGAATTATGGCGAGATCCATTGATCGAATCAATTGGATGATGGTTGGAGTGTGTTCTCCTTCCATTGGGGATGAACGTGGTATATTCACATGTTCAATTCTGACTTCGAATAAATGAGATATTCAAGTATAAAGATTGCCTAATTCAAAGCCAAAACGGGACTAAAGGTAGCTAAAAGCATTTAGTCCCACAGTGGCCGTGGGATGGAAGTTTGTGGTGTATAAATAGAAAAAATTGAGAACAAAGGGCGTGCCCTTTGGGTACTTGGAGTTTTCACGCGCGATTGGGAGGGAACCATGCCCTATCATGCGTGTGCGCGCGCCGCCGCTGGCGGCGGCGGCGGCGCCAGGCCAGGCCGGGCTCGGGTTCTGGTTCTGGTTCTGGTTCCCTACATGGCCTGGTTCTTTTTGAATCAGGTCTCAAGGGTATGGGCCGCTACCCGAACCAAACCCGCTCCGCCCCGCCAACAGACCCGCTCCACTGTCAGGTTTCGAACCGATCCGCCAACAGGTGTCAGACCAGTTGGACTGCCAACGGCTGCGAACCAATTGGACTGCCAACGGGTGCAAACCAGTTGGACTGCCAAAGGTTGCGAACCAGTTGGGCGGCCAACGGTTGCGAACCAGTTGGGCTGCCAACGGTTGCGAACCAATTGGACTGCCAACAGGTGCAAACCAGTTGGACTGCCAAAGGTTGTGAACCAGTTGGATGGCCAAAGGTTGCAATGGTTGGGTCGAAAGGTTGCACCCTTTCATTTGGTTCGGATCTGTTGGCCCCTCCTGGAGCACTATATAAAGCGCTCTGATCTCTCAATTCAACACACCAATACCAAACGAAATCTCTCTCTCTCTCTGAATTTAGAACTCTGAAACTGAAGTTCTTCTTCATTCAGAACTCTGAAACTGAAGTTCTTCTTCATCCAGAACTCTGAAAGTGAAGTTCTTCATCCAGACCTGTGGAAGTGAAGGTTCTTCCTTCAGAACTGGAAGTGAAGGTTCTTCGTTCAGAACTGGAAGTGAAGTTCTGAAGTAACTTCTAACGAGAAGTGGGAGATTCGGTTTCCGAAGCGACTTCCAAAGGAGATTCTGCAAAATTCGTTCTGAAAGAAGGCTCAGAAAATTCAACAGATTCTTTTATAGAATTGTTGTTTGAATCTGGGACTTCTGAAGAAGAATATTCTTCAACCTTCCTTCGTCCTCAACAGTGGATGCTACTCCAAAGTAAAGGCAAATATTCATCCGAAATTTGTCCTTGTACCGCTGCTTCAACGATCCTGTGAAGGTACTGGTTGACTACGGTTCGACCGTACGGTGATTTGGTAGTGCTATCCAAATACCGTGAAGGAGTGATGTATCTTGGGAGACCAGCGTCCATTATCCCGTTAGCACCGGTGCGGGGGACGTAATTGTCTTAAGGAGATTCGCTATAAGCGTACCTCACTCCAAATACTGTATAAGTGGATTAAGTCCTTTATACAGGGGATATACTTTACTGTATATAAGACTGATTTAGATTCAGTCTAATTGGTGTTTAACCAAGGAAGGAAATTGAAAGGTGGTTCTTAAATTAAGGAACGTTCTATTGAACGGAAAACCTCCCACTTGATATTTGCCGACCTGGCCAATTAGATTGTTGATATCTCAGTGATCTTGATTAGTTGTCAGATTGATTCCTGTTAAGCAGAATCCAACAATCTTAAGACAATTATCGTTTCTTACTTCTTTTCTGCTTGAACTTGGAAGAAAATGTCTGAGACAAATCAAGATAGCTCAAGCAAGGCACCAAACATGCAAGCTTTGATGCCAACTCCACTTCCTAACTCGAAGCCGGAGAAGCTAGGAAAATTTGATGGCACAGAATTCAAGAGGTGGCAACAGAAGATGCTCTTCTACTTGACCACTCTTCATCTGGCCAGATTCCTGCAAGAAGATCCACCAGAGCCTACAACTGATGCATGGACTCAATGTGACTTCCTTTGCCGAAATTATATTTTAAATGGACTGGATGACTCTCTTTATAATGTCTACAGTCCTATCACAACGGCAAAGAAGTTATGGGCCAGTCTTGACAAAAAGTACAAGACTGAAGATGCTGGTACCAAGAAGTTCGTCGTAGGATGATTTCTGGAGTACAAAATGGTGGATAGCAGACTGTAATCAGTCAGGTGCAAGAGTTCCAACTTATCTTGCACGAGATAGAAGCCGAAGGTATGATCCTACCTGAAACTTTTCAGGTTGCTACTATCGTGGAGAAACTCCCACCTGCGTGGAGAAATTTCAAGAACTACCTGAAGCACAAGCGAAAGGAGTTGAAGTTGGAAGATCTCATTGTGAGGCTTCGAATCGAGGAGGACAACAGAAATTCTGAAAAAAGGAGCAGTAAGAACTCCTACGAAGCAAAAGCCAATGTGATCGAAGACTCAAAGGGGAAAGCGTCTACTTCCAAAGGCTTAAAGCGGAAAAAGACTTCCCAGGGGTACAAAGGCAAGGTCCAAGAAGGCAAGAACATGCGCTTCAAGGGAACCTGCAACATCTGATACAAAGAGGGGCATAAGGCGAATGAACGTCGCAGCTGTCTCAAAAAGAACAAGAAAAACCACCCACAGGCAAACTTGACCGACCATGAGTCTCCAAGCCTTTCAGCTGTGGTGTCAGAAGTGAATCTGACAACCAACAATAAGGATTGGTGGGTAGACACTGAGGCTACTCGGCACATCTGCTCTGAGAAATTATTATTCTCTGAATATCAAATACTGGAGCAAGATGAGCAACTATTCATGGGAAATTCAGCCGTCTCAAAGGTTGAAGGAAAAGGCAAGGTCATCCTAAAGTGGACATCGGGGAAAGAGCTTACTCTTAATGATGTGCTTCATGTTCCAGACATCCGCAAGAATTTGATCTCCGGATCAATACTTAGTAAGAAAGGATTTAGAATGGTGTTTGAATCCGATAAATTTGTACTTACTAAGGGAGGGATGTATGTGGGAAAGGGTTATCTTGTTGATGGACTTTTTAAAGCCAATGTTGCAGTGGTAGATAAAAAGTCTGTGTATTTGTACCCAAAGCTTATAAATAAAGGAAAATCTTCTGTTTATTTGCTTGAGTCTCTTATTTTGTGGCATGCTAGATTAGGGCATGTAAATTACAAGTCATTAAAGAACTTGTCTAATCTGGGATATATTCCTAAACTCAACTTGAAAGAAATTCGCAAGTGTGAGATTTGTATTGAGGCCAAGTTGGCGAAAAATTCATTTCACTCAATTGATCGAAATACAGAACCTTTAGGGTTAATTCATAGCGATCTGTGTGACTTGAAGTTTATGCCAACTAGAGGCGGCAAAAAGTATTTTATTACTTTATTGATGACTGTACAAGATACTGTTATGTGTATCTTTTAAACAGTAAGGATGAGGCAATAAATATGTTTATAACATATAAGGCTGAAGTTGAGAATCAACTCAATAAGAAAATCAAGATTCTAAAATCCGATAGAGGCAGAGAATATGAATCAAATGATTTTAGTGAGTTATGTGCTAGTTTTGGTATAATGCATCAAACAACAGCACCATACACTCCTCAGCAGAATGGAATTGCTGAACGGAAGAACAGAACTTTGAAGGAGATGGTTAATTCCATGCTCGTAAGTTTTGGAGCTCCGCAGAACTTGTGGGGGGAAGCTCTATTAACTGCAAATTATATTCTAAATAGAGTACCCCACAAGAAACTTGGTCTTATACCATTTGAGTTATGGCATGGAAGGACACCTTCCTACCATTACCTCAAAATGTGGGGGTGCCTAGCAAAGGTGCTAGCACCATTACCTAAAAAGACTACGTTGGGAGCAAAAACTATGGACTGCATATTCATAGGCTATGCCTTGAATAGTAAAGCCTACAGATTTCTGGTTCATAAATCAGAAATACCAGATATCCATGTAAACGTGATTATCGAATCGAGAGCTGCTGTGTTCTTTGAAGATATCTTTCCATACAAACAGGAAGCAGATAAGACTTCTGGGAAAAGAACACACGAGATGGCGTTCAGGAATGAAAGTTCCGAAGAACCGACTATTAATGCGGAAACTGAACCAAGAAGAAGTCAGAGATCTAGAATCTCAAAATCTTTTGGTCCAGATTTCATAGCATACGCTATTGAGAGCGAGCCTCAAACATTTAAAGAGGCTATGTCAACCCAGAAGCACAAATATGGAAAGAAGCTATAAATAGCGAAATAGAATCCATACTAAGTAATCATACTTGGGAATTGGTAAACTTGCCTCCTGGCAGTAAACCAATTGGGTGTAAATGGATTTTCAAATGAAAATTAAAACCCGATGGATCTATCGATAAGTACAAGGCTAGATTAGTAGCCAAGGGTTATCGACAAAAAGAAGGACTTGACTACTTCGATACTTATTCACCAGTAACAAGAATAACGTCCATTCGGATGTTGATTGCAATAGCAGTATTGCATAACTTAGATATCCATCAAATGGATGTCAAGACTGCATTCTTAAATGGTGAATTAAATGAAGAGATATATATGGAGCAACCTGAAGGATTTAAAGTCAAGGGCCAAGAACACAAGGTGTGTAAATTGGTAAAATCCTTATATGGTTTAAAGCAGGCTCCAAAACAATGGCATGAGAAATTTGATAGTGTCATGATCAAAGATGGATTCACTATCAATGAATGCGATAAGTGTGTTTACACGAAAATAGTTGAAAACGCATGTATCATTGTTTGTCTTTATGTAGACGACATGTTGATACTTGGGACTAATATTGAAATTATTAAGTCCACTAAACGAATGTTCTCCAACAGTTTTGATATGAAGGATCTGGGGGTTGCTGATGTAATTTTAGGAATTAAAATTAACAGAACACCAGATGGAATCAGACTATCTCAGTCTCACTACGTGGATAAGATGATAGAAAGATTCAAGGATCATGGGATAAAAGAGAATACAAATTCTTTTCTCCCACACGTCCACCTTTATAAGAATACAGGAACTGGAATACGCCAGTTGGAGTATTCGCAGATTATCGGAAGTCTAATGTATTTGATGAATTGCACTAGACCCGATATTGCTTACGCTGTAAGCAAGTTAAGTAGATATACTAGCAATCCTAGTGATCTACATTGGACCGCTCTACTACGAGTATTGGGTTACGTATCACATACCAAGGAATATGCCTTGAGATATGGACAGTATCCACCTTTACTGGAAGGATACAGTGATGCTAATTGGATTGCAGATTCTGAGGAATCAAAATCAACTAGCGGATACGTATTTACTCTAGCAGGAGCAGCGGTATCATGGAAGTCTTCTAAGCAAACATGTATTGCCCGTTCCACTATGGAATCAGAATTCATAGCCTTAGATAAGGCTGGAGAAGAAGCAGAATGGCTTCGACAATTCTTAGAAGATATACCATTATAGCAAAAGCCATTACCCTCTATATGTATACACTGCGATAATCAAGCAGTTATATCTAGGGCACAAAATGTTATATACAACGGTAAGTCTAGACATATTCGTCGTAGACATAATACCGTGAAGCAGTTGCTCTCAATGGAATTATCTCTATTGACTTTGTATCGTCAAAGGATAATTTAGCGGATCCGCTTATTAAAGGTTTAAGTGGAGAGCGTATAAACTGCGCATCGAGGGGAATGGGTCTAAAAGCCTAACCTTACCGAGTCAGCTTAATGGAAACCTCACTTAGCGACTGGAGATCCCACGACTAAGTTCAAGAGGAAAAACTAGTTATGATTGACTCAGCAAGTAAGCACTTGGAGTTTGACTCCAATCCATTCCTAAGGTGCACATAAGTGTTTTTCTACAAGTAGATTAAGGATAAGCTTAACATTTTTAATGATGCCTATATCTTGTTACTAAAGAAGTGGAGTAGAGTAGACTACTCTTAATAGGTCCATCACCTATGTGAGTATAGAGTTGGGTCGGCTCTTTGGGAATTTCTATGGAGGCTGTTATTCCCTAAAAATACTCTCTGAAACAAGAATGTCCAGGGCCAAAACGGACACAACCGAGAACCAAAGTTGATTTGGAAAGTCACTGTGTGAAGCTTGTTGACTTGGCTTACACTAACGGCTAATAGTTCAAGACCTAGTTCACTGATTAGCCAGTAAGTCCGATAAAGCTCTCGCTATGGAAGGTTCAAGACCTAGTTCACCTATCCTTATGCAGTTTCTTTTCTCAAGTACCTTTCACAATAGAGTCAGTCTCTTTGCGTGTCATTTTCTTGAATCTCCATTCATTGTGGGGGATTGTTGGAATTGAAGAATATAAATGCGAATCTTCGAGTAGAATTATGGCGAGATCCGTTGATCGAATCAATTGGATGATGGTTGGAGTGTGTCCTCCTTCCATTGGGGATGAACGTGGTATATTCACATGTTCAATTCCGACTTCGAATGAATGAGATATTCAAGTCTAAAGATTGCCTAATTCAAAGCCAAAACGGGACTAAAGGTAGCTAAAAGCATTTAGTCCCACATTGGCCGTGGGATGGAAGTTTGTGGTGTATAAATAGAGAAAATTGAGAACAAAGGGCGTGCCCTTTGGGTACTTGGAGTTTTTCGCGTGCGATTGGGAGGGAACCATGCCCTATCATGCGTGCGCGCGCCGCCGCTGGCGGCGCCGGCGGGCCGGCGCCGGCGCCGACGCCGGGCCGGGCTCGGGTTCTGGTTCTGGTTCCCTACCTGGCCTGGTTCTTTTTGAATCAGGTCTCAAGGGTATGGGCCGCTACCCGAACCAAACCCGCTCCCCCCGCCAACGGACCCGCTCCGCTGTCAGGTTTCGAACTGATCCGCCAACAGGTGTCAGACCAGTTGGACTGCCAACGGCTGCGAACCAATTGGACTGCCAACGGTTGTGAACCAATTGGACTGCCAACGGGTGCAAACCAGTTGGACTGCCAAAGGTTGCGAACCAGTTGGATGGCCAAAGGTTGCGAACTAGTTAGACTGCCAACGGTTGCGAACCAGTTGGCCTGCCAACGGGTGCTAACCAGTTGGACTGCCAAAGGTTGCGAACCAGTTGGATGGCCAAAGGTTGCAATGGTTGGGTCGAAAGGTTGCACCCTTTCGTTGGTTCGGATCTGTTGGCCCCTCCTGGAGCGCTATATAAAGCGCTCTGATCTCTCAATTCAACACACCAACACCAAACGAAATCTCTCTCTCTCTCTCTGAATTCAGAACTCTGAAACTGAAGTCCTTCTTCATTCAGAACTCTGAAACTGAAGTTCTTCTTCATCCAGAACTCTGAAACTGAAGTTCTTCTTCATCTAGAAGTCTGAAAGTGAAGTTCTTCATCCAGACCTCTGGAAGTGAAGGTTCTTCCTTCAGAACTGGAAGTGAAGGTTCTTCGTTCAGAACTGGAAGTGAGGTTCTTCGTTCAGAACTGGAAGTGAAGGTTCTTCGTTCAGAACTGGAAGTGAAGTTCTGAAGTAACTTCTAACGAGAAGTGGGAGATTCGGTTTCCAAAGCGACTTCCAAAGGAGATTCTGCAAAATTCGTTCTGAAAGAAGGCTCAGAAAATTCAACAAATTCTTTTATAGAATTGTTGTTTGAATCTGGGACTTCTGAAGAAGAATATTCTTCAACCTTCCTTCGTCCTCAACAGTGGGTGCTACTCCAAAGTAAAGGCAAATATTCATCCGAAATTTGTCCTTGTACCGCTGCTTCAACGATCCTGTGAAGGTACTGGTTGACTACGGTTCGACCGTACGGTGATTTAGTAGTGCTATCCAAATACCGTGAAGGAGTGTTGTATCTTGGGAGACCAGCGTCCATTATCCCGTTAGCACCGGTGCGGGGGACGTAATTGTCTTAAGGAGATTCGCTCTAAGCGTACCTCACTCCAAATACTGTATAAGTGGATTAAGTCCTTTATACAGGGGATATACTTTACCGTATATCAGACTGATTTAGATTCAGTCTAATTGGTGTTTAACCAAGGAAGGAAATTGAAAGGTAGTTCTTAAATTAAGGAACGTTCTATTGAACGGAAACCTCCCACCTGATATTTGCCGACCTGGCCAATTAGATTGTTGATATCTCAGTGATCTTGATTAGTTGTCAGATTGATTCCTGTTAAGCAGAATCTAATATCTACCACCAAGGCACCAACTCTCTCACGTCATGTGAGAGCCTACACCTACATTAAATACAAGAGGTGGGGACTTTGGTACCCATTTTCTTTTGGGTCCACGAGGGTTAGTCTTATTTGGAACCCAAACATTCTTATTACCAAAATCAATAGAATTTCCTTTATCATAACAAAATTTTGCCAAATGGCCTTTGCGGCCGCAATATGTACACTTGTACACTCTAGTATGCATATGTGTATGAGTATGATAATGACATGCAAAGTGTGCATATGCATGATGTGGTGATGTGCATGTACATGAGGAGCTTGTTTCATTTGAAACAAGGTTTCCAATCTTTTATGGTTAAATGCACATTTGCTCAAAGTTGAGCTCAAATAATCTATTTTATTTTTCAAAAATTTAACTTCATTTTAGTAGTAGCATGAAAAGCATGGTCAACAATCTTTTTCTTTTTAGAAATATTTTCTTTTTCTTTGAAATAATTTTTCTTTTCAAAGAGGTGTTTTCTTGCAAAGCAATTTCTTTTTTTTCCACCAAAACAATTTTATTTTTCAAAGAAGTATTTCCTTCACAAAGATCATTTAGCTTAGAGGACAAGGAAATATTCTCATTTTTCAAAAATTCATTTTCTTTTACAATGCATGCAAATTTATTTTAAAAGAATCATTTTCTTTTAACAAGCAATCAAATTTTTTTTATTATCTTTTTTAAGCATGTCATATTTTTCAAGGAGTTGTTGACAAAAAGAAGCAAGTTCATCATATGGCATACCAACATCCTCTTCTAACTCGGATTCAGAGTTTACCTCAAGGGGGTTATCCCTTGGACCATGTAGCATACGTTGGAAGCCTCACTTTCAACATCCGAGGTCGCTCCCCGCAAAGTATTGTTCTTGTTCGCCAAGGGAGACAATGGTGTTCCATACTATAAAAGCCGAATCAAGATTAGAAACCTTAGATAAATATTCATCATATAGGGTACTCTTTAAAGCATAGATGGCTTTTGCATTAGCCTCTAGATATTTGTCATTTAAACAATAAGAATCTCTAATAGTAGCAAAATAAACATGAATGCCTAGGGCTTTGAGGTACATAGACCACTTAACTTTCTAAGTTTGGATGTTAAGAATGTCAAAAGTGGGAGGTGACATGAAATCCATGTGTGTGTACAAATATTGTGATTAGCTATAAATGACGATCTTTAACTCAAGGTTGTTAGACCCAAATCAAGAGCACTTGGCTCTGATACCAATTGAAATCACCTAGAGTGGGGTGAATAGGTGACTAGCTAATCTAATGGTGAATTAATACGGAATTAAAAACTATTTATGCAAACTAAAAATTCTTAAACTAAACACACCAGTATAACCTAAGAGTGTAGCCGGATTCCCCGTGAAGGGCCCTAGATTATCTCCTCAAGATTCCTCTAGATAAGAGTTGAGCTGCAGCTATGCCTCTCTTGGTTGAATACAAGTGTGAGCAAATAATCCCCAAGCATGTAACAATATAGCACAATGTATATCAAGTAAGTAAAGATATGAGCAATAAGCATAAGCAAGATATAAAGATAAGTGAGAGATAAGAGAGAGCAATTGCAAATATAAGAGATTTGTTTCGAGGTTCGAGTACACTTGCTCTACGTCCCCGCCTTCAACACTATGAAGGATTTCTACTAAAAACCGATCCCACCGGATCACTCGATGCCGCAACACCTATAAGCGAGTTCACACTAGAATTCCTTTGGGCTCTCTCGTCCCTCTCTTATTCTCGCAAGAACAACACACTGCAAGCACGCAAGCTTGCCGATGCCGCACCTTTACAATGAGCTCTCACTAGAACTCGAAACACCGCGAACCCGCAAGTCTGCCTCCTTAAAATAAGAATGAGAACTTTGGTGATCATAACACTTTGAACACCTAAAATCACTCTCACAACAACTCTCCTATAAGATAGATATATCAATAGAAAGCTCAAGTATGTATGAGAAAAACAAGGATTGATTTGGTGGAGGAAAACTTAAAGAATCACTTTTACAAAACACTCTTGATAAAACTTTTCTTTGATTTGAAAATATTTACTCTTAAACAAGTGGAGAAAACCTCTGAAATAGATGGGAAAAACTAGTTTTGAAACTCTCCAAAAATCTTATCTCAAACAGCTCAAGGGAAGCCCAATTTAAAGGCTCCTCAAAAACTAACCGATGCAGGCCAAGTCAACAGTCTGTACTGCTGTCAGTCGACCGCCCGGTCGACCGGCCAACGGTCAGATTTCTGACCGTTGGGTCAGCGGTCGACCGGCCGGTCGACCGTGGCCTGGATACAGAGAGAGCACTCTGCCGGTCGACCGCCCGGTCGACCGGGGCCATTTCCAGATAGCAGAACTCTCTGGCAGTCGACCGGGTCGGTCGACCAGCCCTCCATCCAAACAAGGCGTGCACGTTTTGTGCACATCGGTCGACCGCCCGGTCGACCGTGCAGTCGACCGGCTGAAGGCCAGAAAACTATTTTTGGGGATTTAAAAACTTGGCTTTTATCTTTAATAAAATCCCATAAATCAACAAAAAAATCTACAAAAATAAGTTCAGTAATATACTTTGATAAACAAATATGTTTGAGTAAAATCAAAATATGTTACAAACATTTTGAACTATTTTTGTGACTTAGAAGTTTTGGCTTAAAACAAAATCTGTATTTTTCCAAATTGATTTTTTCAAAACTTCTCCAAATACAAAAACAAGATATTTTAAACACTTTAAAGCTTAGAGTGTATGGATATGATCCACTACACCTTGTTTATGATGAAATATCTATGTTTTTAACATTAAGCTCTAAAATAGTTTTGGTTAAAACACACACATATATATATATAGATGAAACTCCAAAAATCAAAACGGTATTTTTCCAAAATGAAAACTCTTTTGTATTTTTCCAAAAAGAAAACTCTTTTATAAAACTCATCTAAATCTTGTGTGTGAGTGTATATGATACTTGAGCAATCCACCAACTATTCTATCCTTTACATTTTATCTAAAAATAAAATCTTAACAAAACAAGCCTAGACACAAGTCTTCTCTTGAAGATCTTCACTTGAAGTCTTCTTCTCCTTCTTGACTTGGTCCAAACTTTGATCCAAAGAGCTAAACTCCTTTTGAGTACTTGATGTGGTCTTGATGCACAAGCTCTTGAATCAACATGTGCTAGCTCTAAAATTTGACTTTAAATCCTTTGTTGAAGCTAAACACCTACTGAGATCTTGATCATATATCTGAGACTAATCAAACACAAGATCATTAGTACTATAACAACATGAGTTAATCATCATCAAAACTAGAGTGATGGGCTTTTGGTCCAAGAATCTCCCCCTTTTTGATGATGACAAAACTCATGGAGTTATATATGCATGGATTAAAGTTAAGCTTCATAGAAGCTCCCCCTTAACTCATGCATAACAATAAACAAATATATATTCAATGAAGTACATGAAACTAAAGGTAGCTAAAGGCATTTAGTCCCACATTGGCCATGGGATGGAAGTTTGTAGTGTTTAAATAGAGAAAATTTGGAATAAAGGGCGTGCCCTTTGGGTACTTGGAGTTTTCGCACGCGATTGGGAGGAAACCATGCCCGCACATGCGCACGCGCGCGCCGCCCGGCCGGCCGGTGCCGGGCCGGGCACGGGCACGGGTCCGGGTTCAGGTTCCCTACCCGGCCTGGTTCATTTTGAACCAGGTCTCACGGGTATGGGTTACGCGGAGCATACCCGCTCCGGTATCCGGATCCAAACCGCCCTGCCCAACAGCTGTCTGTAAACCGTCGCGGTAGTTGGGAGGTTTGACGGTTGCGGCAGTTGAAACGAACCATTGCAACGGTTCAGACCGAACCGTTGCAACTGTTGGTTGGGTTTGGACGAAAATACCCCTCCCGGAGCGCTATAAATAGCGCTCCATTTTCTCAAATTAAAACACATCAAAAACAATCTGAGTTCTGTCTGAAGGAGATCCTCTCTCTCTCAGTCTTTCAGTAACTTCAAAAAAAGAAGGGAAGTGGGAAATCAGTAACTCGGTTTCCAAAGCAAGTGGGGATTCTACAACTCAGTTTCCGAAGCAACTTCCAAGAGATTCTGCAAAATTCGTTCTGAAAGAGGGCTCAAAAAATTCAACAGATTCTTTAATAGAATTGTTGTCTGAATCTGGGACTTCTAAAGAAGAATATTCTTCTACCTTCCTTCCTCTACAGTGAATGCTCCTCCAAAGTAAAGGCAAATATTCTCCCGAAATTTGTCTTAGTCCCGTTGCTTCAATAATCCTGTGAAGGTACTGGTTAACTACGGTTCGACCGTACGGTGATTTGGTAGTGTTATCCAAATACCGTGAAGGAGTGTTGTATCTTAGGAGACCAACGTCCAGTAACCCGTTAGCACCAGTGAGGGGGACATAATTGTCTTAAGGAGATTCGCTTTAAGCTTACCTCACTCCAAGTACTGTATAAGTGAATTAATTTCTTTATACAGGGGATATACTGAATATCAGTATATTAAGACTAACTTATACCAGTCTAATTGGTGTTTAAGCAAGGAAGATAATTGAAAGGTGGTTCTTAAATTAAGGAACGTTCTATTGAACGAAAAATCTCTCACCTGATATTAACCGACCTGGCTAATTAGATCGGTGATATTTCAGTGATATTTATTAGTTGTCAGATTGATTCCAAAAACTAACAATCTTAAGACAATTAAGTATTGAAGTTTGTTACTTCTGTTCTGCTTGAACTTGCAAAAAATGTCTGAGACTAATCAAGATAGCTCTAGTAAGGCACCAAACATGCAGCTACAAGCTTTGATGTCTACTCCACTTCCTAACCCGAAACGGAGAAGCCAGAAAAATTAGACGGCACAGAATTCAAGAGGTGGCAACAGAAGATGCTCTTCTACTTGACCACTCTTTATCTGGCCAAATTCCAGCAAGAAGATCCACCAGAACTCGGAACTGATCGGGACTCAGTCCTTGCAGTTGATGCATGAACTCAAGGTGACTTCCTTTGCCAAAATTATATTTTAAATGGACTGGATGACTCTCTTTACAATGTCTACAGTCCTATCACAACGGCAAAGAAGTTATGGGCCAGTCTTGACAAGAAGTACAAGACTGAGGATGCTGGTACCAAGAAGTTCGTCATAGGATGATTTCTGGAGTACAAAATGATGGACAGCAAGACTGTAATCAGTTAGGTGCAAGAGTTCTAACTTATCTTGCACGAGATAGAAAGCCGAAGGTATAATTCTACCTGAAACCTTTCAGGTTGCTACTATCGTAGAGAAACTCCCACCTGCGTGGAGAGATTTCAAGAACTACCTGAAGCACAAGCGAAAGGAGCTGAAATTGAAAGATCTCATTGTGAGGCTTCGAATTGAAGAGGACAACAGAAAGTCCGAGAAAAGGAGCAGTAAGAACTCCTATGAAGCCAAAACCAATGTGATCGAAGACTCAAAGGGGAAAGCGTCTACTTCCAAAGGCTTAAAGCGGAAGAAGACTTCCCAGGGGTATAAAGGCAAGGTCCAAGAAGACAAGAACATGCGCTTCAAGGGAACCTGCTACATCTGCAATAAAGAAGGGCATAAGGCGAATGAATGTCGCAGCCGTCTCAAAAAGAACAAGAAGAACCATCCACAGGCAAACTTGACTGACCATGCGTCGCCAAGCCTTTCAGCTGTGGTGTCAGAAGTGAATCTGACAACCAACAATAAGGATTGGTGGGTAGACACTGAGGCTACTCGGCACATCTGCTCTGAGAAATTATTATTCTCTGAATATCAAAAACTAGAGCAAGATGAGCAACTATTCATGAGAAACTCAACGTCTCCAAGGTTGAAGGAAAAGGCAAGGTCATCCTGAAGTGAACATCTAGAAAAGAGCTTACTCTGAACGATGTGCTACATGTTACAGATATCCGCAAGAATCTGATCTCTGGATTAATACTTAGTAAGAAAGGATTTAGAATGGTTTTTGAATCAGATAAATTTGTACTTACTAAGGGTGGGATGTATGTGGGAAAGGGTTATCTTGTTGATGGACTTTTAAAGCCAATGTTGTAGTGGTAGATAAAAAGTCTTGTATTTGTACCCAAAGTTTATAAATAAAGGAAAAACTTCTGTTTATTTGCTTGAGTCTCCTACTTTATGGCATGCTAGATTAGGGCATGTAAATTACAAGTCTTAAAGAACTTGTCTAATCTATGATATATTCCTAAACTCAACTTGAAAGAAATTCGCAAGTGTGAGATTTGTATTGAGGCTAAGTTAGCAAAAAATTCATTTCACTCAATTGATCAAAATGCAGAACCTTTAGGGTTAATTCATAGCGATCTATGTGACTTGAAGTTTATGCCAACTAGAGGCGGTAAAAAAATTTTTATTACTTTTAATGATGACTGTACAAGATACTGTTATGTGTATCTTATAAACAGTAAAGATGAGGCAATAAATATGTTTATAACATATAAAGCCGAAGTTGAGAATCAACTCAACAAGAATATCAAGATTCTAAAATTCGATAGAGGCGGAGAATATGAATCAAATGATTTTAGTGAGTTATCTGCTAAATTTGGTATAATCCATCAAACAACAGCACCATATACTCCTCAGCAAAATGAAATTACTGAACGGAAGAGACAGAACTTTGAAGGAGATGGTCAATTCCATGCTCGTAAGTTCTGGAGCTCCACAGAACTTGTGGGGGGAAACTCTGTTAACTGCAAATTATATTCTAAACAGAGTACCCCACAAGGAATTTGGTCTTATACCATTTGAGTTATGGCATGGAAGGACACCTTCCTACCATTACCTCAAAATGTGGGGGTGCCTTGCAAACGTACTAGCACCATTACCTAAAAAGACTAAGTTGGGAGCACAAACTATGGACTGCATATTCATAGGCTATGTCTTGAATAGTAATGCCTACAGATTTCTGGTTCATAAATCAGAGATACCAGATATTCATGTAAATATGATTATCAAATTTAGAGATGTTGTGTTCTTTGAAGATATTTTTTCATATAAACGAGAAACAAATAAGATTTCTGGGAAAAGAACAATGAGATGGCGCTAAGGGATGAAAGCCCCGAGAAACCGATTGTTAATGCGGAAATTATACCAAGAAGAAGTCAGAGATCTAGAATCTCAAAATCTTTTGGTCCAGATTTCATAGCATACGCTATTGAAAGCGAGCTCAAACATTTAAAGAGGCTATGTCAACCCCAGAAGCACAAATGTGGAAAGAAGCTATAAATAGAGAAATAGAATCCATAATAAGTAATCATACTTGGGAATTAGCAAACTTGCCTCCTGGCAGTAAACAATTGGGTGTAAGTGGATTTTTAGAAAAAATTAAAACCGATGGATCTATCGATAAGTATAAGCCTAGAATAGTAGCCAAGGGTTATCGACAAAAAGAAAGACTTGACTACTTCGATACTTATTCACCAGTAACAAGAATAACCTCCATTCGGATGTTGATTGCAATTGCAGTATTGCATAACTTAGATATCCATCAAATGGATGTCAAGACTGCATTCTTAAATGATGAATTAAATGAAAAAATATATATGGAGCAACATGAAGGATTTATAGTCAAGGGCCAAGAACACAAAGTGTGTAAATTGGCAAAATCCTTATACGGTCTAAAGCAGGCTCCAAAATAATGGCATGAGAAATTTGATAGTGTCATGATCAAAGATAGATTCACTATCAATGAATGCGATAAGTGTGTTTACACTAAAACAGTTGAAAATGCATGTATCATTGTTTGTCTTTATGTAGACGACATGTTGATACTTGGGACTAATATTGAAATTATTAAGTCCACTAAAATAATGTTATCCAACAGTTTTGACATGAAGGATCTGGGGGTTGCTGATGTAATTTTAGGGATTAAAATCACCAGAACACCAGATGGAATCAGTCTATCTCAATCTCACTATGTGGATAAGATGATAGAAAGATTCAAGGATCATGGGATAAAGGAGAATACAAATCCTTTTCTCCCACACGTCCACCTTCATAAGAATACAGGAACTAGAATATGCCAGTTGGAGTATTCTCAGATTATCGGAAGTCTAATGTATTTGATGAATTGCACTAGACCCGATATTGCTACGCTGTAAGCAAGTTAAGCAGATACACTAGTAATCCTAGTGATCAACATTGGACTGCTCTACTATGAGTATTGGGTTACGTATCACATACTAAGGAATATGCCTTAAGATATAGACAGTATCCACCTGTACTTGAAGGATACAGTGATGCTAATTGGATTGCAGATTCTGAGGAATCAAAATCAACTAGCGGATACGTATTTATTCTAGGAAGAGCGGTGGTATCCTGAAAATCTTTCAAGCAAACATGTATTGCCCGTTCCACTATAGAATCAGAATTCATAGCCTTAGATAAGGCCAGAGAAGAAGCGGAATGGCTTCGACAATTTTTGGAAGATATACCATTATGACAAAAGCCAGTGCCCGCTATATGCATACACTGCGATAATCAAGCAGCTATATCGAGGGCACAAAATGTTATATACAATGGTAAGTCTAGACATATTCGTCATAGACATAAAATGTTAAGCAGTTGCTCTCAAATGGAATTATCTCTATTGACTTTGTCTCGTCAAAAGATAATTTAGCGGATCCGCTTACTAAAGGTTAAGTAGAGAGCGTATAAACTGGGCATTAAGGGGAATGGATCTAAAAGTCTAACCTTACCGAGTCAGCTTAATGGAAACCTCACTTAGCGACTGGAGATCCCACGAACTAAGTTTAAGAGGAAAAACTAGTTATGATTGACTCAGCAAGTAAGCACTTGGGAGCTTGACTCCAATCCATTCCTAAGGTGAACATAAGTGCTTTCTACAAATGGATTAAGGATAAGCTTAATGCTTTTAATGATGCCTATATCTTGTTACTAAACAAGTGGAGTAGAGTAGACTACTCTTAATAGGACGATCACCTATGTGAGTATAAAGTTGGGTCGGCTCTTTGAGATTTCTATGGAGGCTGTTATTCCCTAAAGTTACTCTCTGAACCAAGAATGTCCAGGGCCAAAATGGACACAACTGAGAACCAAATGATTTAGAAAGTCACTGTGTGAATTTTGTTAACTTAGCTCACACTAACGGCTAACAGTTCAAGATCTAGTTCAGTAATTAGCCAGTAAGTCTGATAAAGTTTTCGCTATGGAAGGTTAAGACCTAGTTCACCTATCCTGATGCAGTTTCTTTTCTAAAGTACCTTTCACAATAGAGTCAGTCTCTTTGTATGTCAATTCCTTGAATCTCCATTCATTATGGGGGATTGTTGAGAATATGAAGAATATATGTGAATCTTTGAATTGAATTACAGCGAGATTCGTTGATCGAATCAATTGGATGATGGTTGGAGTGTGTTCTCCTTCCATTGGGGATGAAGTGGTATATTCACATGTTCAATTCTGACTTCGAATGAATGAGATATTCAAGTCTAAAGATTGCCTAATTCAAAGCCAAAATGGGACTAAAGGTAGCTAAAGGCATTTATGTTGGCCCAAAGGCCCTCCACTCTAGTTTTGATGATGATTAACTCATGTAGTTATGTGTACTAAATCTTGTGATTTTAGTTTCAGATCATTAATTAAGATGTTAGTAAGGTGATTAGCTTCATCAAAGATGGTTTGGAAGCTTTCACATAGTGATTCAAGAGCCGAGCGACAAGATCATATATAGCACTCATTGGAGTCAAGCTCGGTGGATCACGAAGTTTTGGTTCGAGTCGGCTTGGAGACGGCGCTCTACAAGAAGACTTTGGTACCCCAAGTTTAATTTAAGTTTTAGATCCATTTGTAAAGATTAGAATAGTATGATATGCTCAAGTTCACAACACACACGTTTCATGTTTTGAATATTGGTTTTCGGTTTTCCGTTTTTGGTTTAACCGATCTTGGTTTTATGAATAGATAGATCAAAACAAGTTTACATGGTTTAATGTATATTAGATTTGTTCTATATACATGCATGCTTAACTTCCTAGACAAACTTAGTTTTGACTTACTTATTCATGTGTTTTATGTTTTGGTATTTTTAACAAAACATATTTGGAATTAAAGACAAAAACATGGATATATATATATATATATATATATATATATCTATATATATATATAATATATATATATATATATATATATATATATATATGTTTCATGTATATACGATTATATCCATATACATCATGTCTAAATGTTGTTTAATATCATGTTTTTGTATTTGGATAAGTCTTGGACAAAATGTATTTTCAATTCAAAATCCAAGTTTTAGAAAATACAGTTTTTGATTTTTGGTAAAAATGATAAGACACAAAAATATTTCAAAATGTTTGTTATTTGTGATGAAATTTTTATCACAAGTTTATGTTTCAAAATAAAATGATAAAACTATTTTTGTGTAATTTTAGAGATTTTATGGGAATTTTAGGATTAAAAATTACATGTTTTTTCTGTCTAGAACTGCTGCTGCCAGGCTAGGTCAGTCGACTGGACGGTCGACCGTACCAAGTAGCCGGTCGACCGTCGCGGTCGACCGATGTGCACGGATACGTGCACGCTGGCTACCATAAGCAGGTCGACCGCACGGTCGACCGACTGAGAGCAGGTTGCTCTCGGGTTTCTCCCGGTCGAGCGAGCGGTCGACTGGCCAGAGAGCCGTTGCTCTCTGGTTCTGGGGACGGTCGACC